>CABHPQ010121102.1:0-56160 GCA_902168405.1 Peromyscus aztecus | reverse complement strand
GCCTGGCGAGAGAAGGGAGATCTGTCTAATTTCAAGCCAATTCTCATTCTAAGCAGTTAACAAACTAACTAGCTGACTAACTTCTTCACTAGTTGTCCGATAATAAGATACTGGTCAGACTTGGAAGCTACCTAAAAGCTCTTGTTTTAGCTTTGGGGATGAACAGCTAGTTCAGTCAGCTAATGTGATACCGTTGGCTCTGTAGGGAAGCTGAGCACTGATGGGAACCAGAGGGCCCTGGTCCCGCAAGTTTCTCTTCTGTATCATCAGAGAGGCTCCCTGCAGCAGTTTCCAATCAGGGTATGCAGTTTCCTTTCTTTAGCGCTTTCAAAATATTTTAATTTTTTTCATAGCACATTGAATATTTCATTGTTTCTTATAGATGAGAGGAGAATAGCTTGTTCAGAAAAATATGGATCCACAGAAAAGATCCATCCCAGCGCAGCATTCACAGCCTGTGCTGCCAACTTCAAAAATAAATGGTTCTGATATCTTCAGAAACCAGATTTTCATATTTGTTCTCTGAAGAGAGGAGGGTACATTTTTAATAAAGCTGTGGTTGTGATAAATGGCTGGCTTAAAAATAGCAGGCAGAGGCTCAGCTCACACAGTGGCCTAGGAGCCATTGTGAATCATTTGCTAGATAAACAGGCTCTCCAGTGAAGTCTTTTGAGAGCCTTAGCTTACGTTAGCTGTGAGTGAGTTATTTCCCATGATCAAGTTTGATCTCACTGAGGAGGATTTTCCTGTAGTCCAGACTCACAGACTCTGGCCCAAACCTACCTGATGTAACCTTGCATCTAATCAGGAGAACAGATTCTCATTGTCTCCATCAACTACAATATGCCTTTATGGCTTCAGCCTCACTTGTGCACATTTGTCTGTAATGAAGCTTAGGGCTAAGAAAAAAAATCTTGTTTCATTTCTCATAAACAGTGACTGAATATGGATTAACATTGCTATGACAGAGAAGCATATATGCTTAATAACAAAACAATTCCTTGCTATAGTGGTTGGGGCTATTAGATGTTACCAAGAGCAAGGAAGAGTCAGGAGAAACTAAATTAATTGTATAGAAAATGTGGCATACATCTTCATCTCATTTCTCTCTGAGGCTATCATCCATTAGACATTTCACTCCTACAGGTGATCAGGGCCAGGTGATTTCAGAAAGAGCCCTCAGGTAAGCAATCATTGACTCAACAGCTGCGTGAACCTTCTAAACCATGGGTGAAGTCCTCAGAGGCATCCCTTCATGTGTAGAAGTAGGGGTGTCTCCACAGACCGAAAATTGACTATGGAAAGGGAGCTATATGACATAACTGCAGAATACCTATTAGTAGGCTGTCACTTGGGCAGTAGCCAAAGCAAGTCTAAGGGTGGTGTCTCTTCTCCAATGGATACTGTTGGAAGAATTCTGAGAACTCTTTGCTCTTGAAGTATTTGATAGACAACCTAGGTCCAGCACATTCCCCTCTACTCCTCTTGACCCTATACACTAATTAGTTAGAATCAAAGTGTGCATAGGGGAGTGAATTCCGTTAAGAAACAAAATGCTGAAAGTGCCTTCTCAGTTCTTACTTTCAAAGCTCAGTGATGTGCTAGGCATTTCATTTTGGCTTTCTGGAGCTGCTCTTTCCCTTTTCCCTTTGTGCTGTTCTTGAAAGATCGTTTCTATCAATGGTCTCTCGTGCCATCTGGCTTTTAATTATTTTCGATCAACAAGAAGCACTAGCAAGAGACAGGGAAAGACAGAAGACAAGTGAGATTGAAGTATTGATTTCCTGAGCCTTCCCCTTTGGGGTCACTACAGGCAGGCTGCATCTTTCAAACAAGTTCCTATATACTCCTTCTCTAAGGAATAGAGAGAAGGAAGCAGGGATGTGTGTGAATGGAGTTGTGGGTAGCCATAGCAGAGATCACACATGATAGTATTCTCTCACTATCCTATGGGAGGAAAATAAATACATTCCTGATACATCCAGGAAGTTAGTAGAAGGAATGGCTTAACACATATGAGAAAAAAAAATGGAAAGAATTAACTGTAGAAATGCATAAACTAATCTTTGAAAACTGGATGGAATCAAAGAAAATGGACTTGTGGGGGCATTAGGGTTATGGGTAACACTCACAGTTCTGTGACAGAGATCAGAAAAGGCAATCAGGTGAAGGCGTATAAAATTCAGTTTATCTCCACCAAGGGCACACTACAGCCTTGCCTGCTGCACTGGGGAGGTGGAGCAAGAGCACATGCCCTGGGGCCTGAACTATGCCTGGGCAGGGGAAACAGGTGGAGATCCATAGAGATCCTGACTTGCAAATCTCTGACCTGGGTATAGGGGCAACAGACTAATTGAACAATCTAGTAGCTGGAACCTTCCCAAGATTCCCTCAAGATATCCGGCACTGCCACTTAAAAAAATGAATTTACCAGGCAATGGTGACAGAAAAAGACACAAATGATTTGAAGAATTTAGCAGGGGGACTAAAGAAGGAGCTACAGAGTCATCGAAATAGAAGATGGTGGGGGATGGCAAAGAAGGAAGAAGGAAGTGAAGACCACAAAGAAGCTGAAGGAATGATGTGGAGAGAAAGAGGTCAAGGGCATAGGAAGGACATGTGGCTATAACTAGAGAAGGCATGATTATGGAAGGGAGAGTCCTTGGTAACGTCAAGCCCTAGGATGTGAGCGTGGAAACAGAGCAGAGATCATCTGAGTTGGAAGGTCAAGAAATGGAAAATGTGTTTTAGGCAGAATGATGAGAAATTCAAGAGTAACCAAGGCTGGCTTCCACCTTCCGCAGCTTAGAGCAGATAGGGGGCAGGTGGTTGAAGACAGGGTAGAAGTTGGAGAAAAGTGGCTCCAAAGCAACATGTTTTGTTCAGGAGGGAGGAACATGGGATAAAAGCAAAAATGGGGGAGGGAAGTACGCCCACATTACCCACTGACTTGAAGGTGTGTGGAGAATGAGCAGCTGTTGCTAGATAAAGCTGCCAGGGAAGCAGCACTTTGAAAGAGTCAGATTCCAGTAGAAAAGAAGTCAAGAAATAGAAAAAAATGCTATGAATCTGAGGTGCAAGAAAAAGGATTTGGATGGTGAAAATTAGGAAAAAGTTGTACTGGGGAGATATGACCAGAGCAGCATTCATTTTAGCCAGCATCCTTTTTAGACTCACAAGCCATGGTGGCTTTGGACAGCTTAGTGTAATCCAAATGGGTTAGTTACCACACCACGCCATGCTGGAGAGGGCTACACAGTGTTAAAGAGTACCCAGTTCTCTTCCAGAGAAGTTAGATGAGAAAGTGGGATTAATTGACCTTTGATCCAGTGCAAATCCAGTAAGCAAATAGTCATAGGGATGAATTAATTTCTTGATTTAAAAATAGTTTATTGTGTATCATTATTGGATATGGTACCACATCACATCACATAAGGACATTTTCATATAAGTATACCATGCACACTGAGCATCTTCATTACATCACATCACATAAGGTCATTTTCTTCTTTTTTTTTAATTTTATTTTACAATATGATTTAATTCCACATATCAACCACGGATTCCCTTGTTCTCCCCCCTCCCGCCACCCTCCCCTTCCCCCCAGCCCATCCCCCATTCCCATCTCCTCCAGGGAAAAGACTCCCCTGAGGATTGAGATCAACCTGATAGACTCAGTCCAAGCAGGTCCAGTCCCCTCCTCCCAGGCTGAGCCAAGCGTCCCTGTATAAGCCCCAGGTTTCAAACAGCCAACTCATGCACTGAGCACAGGACCTGGTCCCACTGCCTGGATGCCTCCCAAACAGATCAAGCCAATCAACTGTCTCACCTATTCAGAGGGCCTGATCCAGTTGGGGGCCCCTCAGCCATTGGTTCATAGTTCATGTGTTTCCATTCGTTTGGCTATTTGTCCCTGTGCTTTATCCAACCAGATCCCGCTATACCACTCTTGGGCATATACCCAAGGAATGCTCAATCATACCACAAGGGCACTTGCTCAGCTATGTTCATATCAGCATTGTTTGTAATAGCCAGAACCTGGAAACAACCTAGATGCCCTTCAACTGAAGAATGGACAAATAAAATGTGGTACATATACACAATGGAATACTACTCAGCAGAGAAAAACAATGACATCATGAGGTTTGCAGGCAAATGGATGGATCTAGAAAAAATCATCCTGAGTGAGGTAACCCAGACTCAGAAAGGTCATTTTCTTATAAGTGTATCATGTACATTGAGCATCCTCTGCCCTCTCCTTTCTCATTCTTCTCTTCTGTCCCTTGCTGTCCTGGACATATTGCTTTGATTCGTATTTTTACTCCAAAGAAATGAAATTGTAAAAAAAAATACTTTTACTCTATATATACATACATAATTTTATGTATTTATATAAAATATAAAACGGACAAATGAGATAGAACATGTAATATTTATCTTTATGAGATTGGTTTAATTCACTTGAAGTGATTGTCTCCACTTGTATCCACTTTCCTACAAATGACATAACTTTGTTCTTTATAGCTGAAAAAATTCCACTGTGTATCTATGAAACACTTTCTTTATTCATTCCCTTCTTTATGGACACCTGGGTTGTTCCATAATGTAGATAGTACAAATAATGTTGTAGTAAACACTGATGTGTAAGTATCTTAGTAGTATGTGGACTTGGAGTCTTTGGGGTAAATATCCAGCAGTGGTATAACTGTGTCATATGGTAGGTCTATTTCTAGCTTTTAGTGGAATCTCCATGCTGATTTCCATATTGGTCAGACTTACATACAAGTATCTCTGATGGCATATATGCAAAAACTCTCAATAAAATACATGCAAATCAAATTCATGACCACATCAAAGACTTCACTCTAATCAAGCTGGTTTCATTCCCAAAGATGCAGGGATGGTTCAACATATGCAAATCAATGTGTATTACATAAATGGATGCAAAGACAGAAGTCACATGATAACCTCAATTACGAAAAATCCTTTGACAAAAATCCAACATCCCTTCATGATAAAAGCCCTGGATAGACTAAGAATAGAAGCAATATATCTCAATGTAATAAAGTGTGTGTTACAAGCCTTTAGTCAATGAATTTCCTATTTAGTCGTTAAATATGAAAAAAAGACATTTCCACTAAATTCAGGAACAAGACAAGAGTACCCGATTTGTCTACTCTTATTCAATATAGTGCTGGAAGTCCTAGTTATAACAGACTAGGAAGGAAATCAAAGTATCTTTAGTTTTAGATAACATGATTCTACACATAAGAGACTCTAGAGATCCTAGTAGAAAACTCTTAAAGCTAATAACAGCTTTCAACAAAGAGATGGGATACAGAACCAACCTACCAAATATAATACAATCAGTAGTCGTATAATCAGTAATCTTCTTATATACCAATAACAGACACACTGAGAAAATGCAAAAACAATTTCATTCACAAAAACAAGCAACAGAGCTATAGCGTAACAATGAAAGATCCTTACAGTAAACATTTTCAAACACCTATAAAGGAAATTGAAGATGATAATACATGATCTCCCACACTGAGGGACTGGAATAATTTATACTGTGAAAACACTCTATTAACAAAAGCAGCATACACATTCAATGTGATTGTCATGAAATTCCAATGCCACCCTTCAGAAACAGGAAAAAGATATTAAATCCATTTGGAAGCACAGAGGACCCCCATATAATCAAAGCAATACCTAGCAAAGAGAATAATGCTGGATAGATCGCCGTACCTCACTGCAAGTTATATTACAGGGTCATAGTAACAAAACAGCATGGTACTTACACACACACACACACACACACACACACACACACACACACAATGATGCACAGATAATGGAATAGAATAAATTAACTGGCTATAAAATAGCATAGCTACAGTCTTCTGGTTTTTGACAGAGGTATCAAAAGCACATCTTGGAGAGAAGACAGTTAGGTCAACACATGTTGCTGGGAAAATAGAATTTTCACATATGGGAGACTGGAACTCTATCTTCAATTCTTACTGGGCTTAAAATATGATTCCAAATCAATCAAAAGCATTACTATAAGACCTGAAACTCTGAAAGTGTTGGCAGAAAAAGTTGGAAAACACTTTATGATATAGGAATAGGCAAAGACCTTCTAAATAGGACTCTAGTCACTCAGGAAATAATCCCCAGAATTGAAAAATGGGATTGCATGAAATTCAAAACCTCCCACAAAGCAAACAAAGTAGTGAATCCAGTAAAGGGGCAGTGTAAAGAATGGTGGAAAATCTTTGCCAACTAAACATCTGACAAAGGGCTAATATCCAGAATACGAAAGACCTCAAAATACTGAGCAACAAGGAACTAAACATCCCAATCAATAAGTAGGATAAAGAAATGAACAGGTAGTCCTCAAAAGCTAAAATAAAAATGGCCGATAAGCATAGAAAAAAATTTAGCCTCTTAGCCATCAGAAAAACACAAAGTGAAACCACACTGAGATTTCATCTCACCCTAGCTATCAACAAATTCTGGATATGGACAAAAGGGACCACATCCACAGCTGGTGAGAAGGCTTTTAATTCTTACCACAGTGGTTTTTACAAGCTTTATAGTCACAGAATATCCTTACGCTACTAAAAGTTGTAGATTTTACAAAGAGTTTTGTTTTTATGGCAAATATATATGCGTTTATATCAGACACAGAAAATTTAAAAATGAGAAGGTTTTAAAGTATCAATTTACATTATCTTAAAACAACTAAACCAAGTCTGTCTCCTATTAACGTCACTAATCTTTTCTTAATGAAAATGAATTTGCAAGGTTGGCAATAAGCTTGGATGCTGTGTAGAGACAGCATGCCTGAAGTTTGGATTTAACTCACAGTACTACAAGGCCCACAAGGAACTTGTTTATGAAGATTTGCTTCCGTGAAAAAAACTGTTAATTCTTTAAGGGATGATATCCTGTCATGGTTGACAAATTCTAGACTTCCTCTTATTTGAGACATTTTATAACTTTGTAAATTACAGATGACCAATAAACATTTAAATTTTCTTGTCTGGTTCAAACCTATTATTCTGGAAAACCTATTTGCCTTCCTTTATATTTCATTTTTACCCACCTTCCTCCTGTTTAAATTTGATTGATCTCCTGTTTATGATATCTGCCCAATTCCTTTAGTGGTTGGCAAGCAGAATAATATGTCTAACCCCTGTTTATTTTCATATCTCTGTGTGAGCTAGTTTATTTTTTAATTATTTTTTAAAAACCATAATTCCTAAAACAAAAAATTAATTCATGAGAAGAGTAGCATTACTTTCCACTTTTGTGAATCACTTTTATGTGTGCTATAAGACAGTCGTGTTCCATATCTGATGCTGGAGTCAATCTGCTGATGGATATGCTGCCTTAGCTGGCATATATGAAGAAAATCTGCCCTCACACATACATATTTGGAACAAAGAAATCTACTTTAATAGACTGTTAAGGTAATTGTTGATCTCCTTCTTTAATATGTGTACCAAAATGTGCCAAGATTTAGCTTTTTAAAGGTCTGCCTGCATATGCATTTGAAACCATTGTAATACTCTTTCTTACTCTATTACATTAAAAATGTACTGGTCTTTTTCAACTTAAGGATCTCTTGTCTATGAATTGGACATTGGAAAAAAATCTTGGTCCACTGAGCTTCCAAACCTTGACAAATTTCATTACATAGTATCAACATGTTAATATCACCACCAATCTCGTATCAAAGCCTCAGATATCAGAAAGTTGTCAAATTTACAGGGGGCTATGCTTCCCTAAATCCCAAATTTTTACTCAAGAGCTTAAATGTTTTCATTGACAACTAACCCAGTGAGTTGTTTCCCTCAAAGTAGCAGGACTCACTAACTCTTGGGAAATATTTGCTCAGGTCTAAATGACTGCTGCTTGCTCATCAATCATTCCTCTTTTAAGTAAAGTTGCCTTTTCAAATAAAGAAAGCTAATCCTGTTTACAACTTAAAAAATTGCAGAAGCGCCTCTCTTTAGAGATAAACATTTGTTGCCTGACTTAACCATTTGCTGTGTGACTTCTCTGGGGGAAGGCATCAACAGAGCTTCTTCATCCCAGACTGGGCTGCTAGGACAGCCAAGTCTAGTTTTGTGATTCAGTGAGTTTTCAGAAGCTACTTCAGGAACATAGATGAGGTGTAGCCAACACTAGCATGGGTGACTGGGTGGTTATATCACAGAGAAGCCCACACAGTTTACAGTTCTCTAAAATGACATCCCTGGAAGTCCCTGCCCAACTTGCAGGCAGCCCCATCAAAGTCTCTGCCTACTCCCAGGGCTTACTTCCTACTAATAGAATGTTGGGGAGGAGTCTACTGAGTTTCATGACTTTGTTAGCCCCCTGAGTCTGAGTTTCATTAGCTTCCTGAATCTTACGAGGCTCCCTCCTCTCCAGAAGAGAAAATCTCTGCACACTGTATTTCTCATTTCGCCACATAGACTATTAATGTCGAACACTCAAGGACTGAGATTTTAAATTAATTATTTTTTACTGCTTCGCCAAGGACATTCTCAAGTGAAACTGGCATTTATTTTACTGTGAGTGGGTGGCAGTGAAGATTCCAGCCACTGGTTTAATGCTACTGCTTTGGATCATTTTAAGATGTCAAGAAATTTTATCTGGTCTTACTTTTGCATCATCAGTACAAATGCCAGCAAGATGGAAAGCCAGGTGGTGTCTCAACGTTATTGTGAAAATAGTTTTACCCCTGAAATCATCTCAGAGACCAACAAAGGTGAACAAACTACTTTTTAGGGACTGACCTTTCCACATTCTTTTGCCTCTTGATTTCTTGAGGAAATATGTACCTATGGAGAGACAGCTCTGCTGCTGTGTGTGCTCCTTTTTTTATGGTGCCTAATATAGAGGAAGTTATCAGTGAAAACTTTCTCAGAAGGTACTCAGTATCAAGGAAGACTTATCCAAGATGGTATTAAAAAAGAAAGATGACATTAAAATGGGTTCTTAAGGAAGAAAAGTTTGACAGGTGGAATTTGAAAGGAGGACATTGTGGGTAGAAGGCAACACATTCAAGCCTTTTGCCATTTGAATTGATTGGCTATATAAAGAGGTCCATTTTGCCACCAGACCTATAAAAATGGTACTTGTGACATACATTTAGCTGAGAGAGATGTTTGAAAATCACCAGCATTAAGGCAATCATGCTATTGGGTGTGATCCTACAGAAAGAATATGGAGTGAGGGACAATGGGGGAGGGGATGGAATGCCTTCCAGAAGCTTATCTTTAAAAGCAGAAATGATGCTAGCAAAGACATCTGGGGGAGGGGGCAAGTGCCAGAAAATGGCCATGAATTTAGAAAAGATTCGGATCCTGGGATCAAAGAAAGAAAATAAGAAGCCAAGGAGGGAAAAAGTTAAGGAAAGGAGTGTTCTGGGAGATCAATATGGAAGAGTGTCCATCAGAGCTGGCAAAGAGGAAGTTGCTGTCCTTTGCTTGAGTGATGCTGTATGAGGAATATGTTCAAGGACATAAGGGCAAGGGGGGATTGTTAATGACTCTTAACTTGTAAATAGAAGGTAAGCATAGAACAGCAGTATGCTTTAGAGAAGAATTTTTATGATATAAGAGATCTGTACACATCTGTAACCCATAGATAAGGAACAATAGAAAAAGAGGCAATGATGTCAATGAGAAGAGAACTGTCAAGAATTCTCTTCTTCAGAAGGAAGAAGAAAGGATCTGAACCATGAAAGCGGTAGACTCAGGTCAAAGAAATGAAGCCTCCTCTCGAAAACTGTGGCTAAGCATGGAGAGGAGTAGTTCAGTTTGCATCTGTGAAATGAGAAAGGAGAACACTTCCACACTTGGTTGCATTCATTATCTCTATATATAGGAAGTAAATTGTCTTTTTTTTCTAGAAAGTTTAATAAAAGGTACTCAATATCCTATCCTGGATTAGTCTGCAAATAGCCTATGGCAAAAAAAGTTTATTTCTAGTACTTTCTATGTTTGTGTGTTTACCTAATTGTGGCATAATTCCAAGGAAGCAAGAGACAGTGAAAAAAGGAAAGGAGATTAAGAAGGAGCAGGAGCAGAAATGAGAAGGGGTATTTCTGTGATGTCTGCTGTTTTGTTGTGTGAGGTCCATCTGCGGAGGACCTGTGAAGTACTGCAGAACACTCAGAGGGGACATTAAAGAAATAAGAATTTCCCTTATCATTCCTACATCCACTGGCTATAGATTTGTCCCAGAGATTGTCAACTACCCTGTGTTAGTAATTTTGTAATGTCCCACTTGCCCTTAAGTTCCCAGGAAAGTCCTAGAAGTTTAAGTGAGCATCGCATCTATGTGAAGATAATGGCGAGTCCAAAGGCAGATATTTGCTTCAGCAACTCACATACACCATAGAGAGACCATAGTTAAGTCCACGGGTTCTGGCACAATGTATGACAGTTGTCTGCAATAGGAAGTGGACTTGAAATTAATAAATAGAATTCAAAGGTCAGATGTTCATTTTGAGAATGAGTAAAACTTTTGAGTGGCATTGACAGTTCATTGAATTCTAGAACTTTATTGTGACAATTATTTCCAAGACTGTTATTTTTCTCCAGCAATATTAGTGGCCCCAGAGTAAGAAGGTTTTCTGGGATAGCATTAGAGAAAGATGAAGGGAAGCAAGTAAGATTGAGGATGAGAAAATAACTAATGTGACCAACCATGGACCTTGGAATGAGAAAAGGATGATCTCATAAAGTCAGAGAAATGAACTAGAGGTCCTGATAGGTTTGAAATCTGGTTTACTTGGAATGAAAGGAAGAGGATCCTGAAGGACAGAAATGGGAAGTTGTAGGCAGAAGATACTAAGATGGGAGGAAACACTTAATAATGAGAATAACCATTCTTGGGTCATGAGTATGAATTCATGGAGTAGGATCTTTTTAAATATCCCATTTGACTCCTCTGTCAAAGGTGCTGGCTATATTGAGCCAATGGAGTTACACAGTGTGATGCTAAGAGATGAGGAAGTGAAGTAAAGCAAGATGTCGTGGATGTCCGTGGATGTAGGCAAGGAGGGCTGCAGGTTAGTAGGCACAGAGACAAGAAGGCATTGGAGTGCCGTTAATATTTCTACTATAAAGCAGCAGCATGCTGAACCAGAGACCAGACGCTTGAAAGGCAAAAAATGAGTCTTCACAGTCGAGCTGAGAAATAACAAAGAGAACATACACTGTGGAAAGGCCTATGGTGCTATGTACACTATTCTAGGAGTTCAAGGTAGCTGATCCTGAAGCAGAAACTTGACCACTGGTTAGACTTTTAAAGGGGTAAGAGGAAGAAATGGATTCAAAGCAAAAGGGAGTAGTAGTCAGCCACTGAGATGTAGAAGAAAGAGACTGAGAAATATTGATGAACTTGCCTGTTTTAGCGACTTTAAATATATATTTATTATGTTCTTGAGTGTTATTTAGAAATTCTTCCAAGTTATTATATTTTTGTTGCAATGTACAAATTTATATGTGAATATATAATTTAATTATAAGAGTAATTCACACCTCCAGCATGTTTACTTTCTTGGCATTCACATGCCTCAGCTCTCTGGAGCTCTGCAGGATTATGGAAGTCAGTCAGTACAGAATCATCTATCTTGCTTTGAACTCCAGCGGTGCAAGAGACCACAGGTCTCCTGCAGACCAGGATGGGGCATTCATCACCGGGGTCAGTAATGTCCTCATACCCACTCTTAGCGCTGAAGCCTAAAAAAATAAATCTATAAATGAAAGTTTGGGTCCACTTTGGGATTCCAGCTTGCTTAAAGGCTGCACATTGCTATTTCATCTTCCTTTTACTACTTCTGGAGGAAGACTAGCTAATTTTATTTTTATGGCCTTGGATGCACTTCCAATTTTTAGAGAAGCAACAACAACAAAAGGGAAACAGACTCACAAGCTATCATTAGCAGTCCTTTAACAGTCTTCTGCGATAGTCCAATGGCATGGACTTTGCAGATCTTCCCTGCCCGGCAGTGGACGAGGGCTTCCATCCAGTTGGAGAACAGCTCAGGGTGACAGGCCACCAGTTAATTGACTAAGCTGATTACCAGTTGTGTGACTCATGAGGGAAATAGCTGCAATCAGATTATTTTTCCTCTCAGTAGTTCAGGTTTCCCACCTGGGTATAAGTCTTATGGGACAGACTTTGTGTCTCCAATATATAAACAAATCTTCAGCCAGCAGTATGGCTGTAAACAGCCTTGGCTGTCTTGAAGCATTCCCTGGAGCTGCACTGAGCTCTACATGACCTGTCCAAACTGTACCCTGTCTGTGGCTTACTCATCTTGTTTCCTCTTGCTCAGAGGATTGTTTGACCCCAAAACTCCTCTGTCATGAGCTCCAAAAGTGGATTCCAAAAGTAGACTTGTAATTTGGAAAAAAAGTTGAGGGACGGAGTTCATCGTTCTGGCCCCTCAACATTAGTGAGACCAGTTTCCATATGAAAAACATGGAACTAGGCAGGTGGGAAACATATCTATTTGAGGGGCACATATAACATTTCTATGTTTGTGTACAATATGCAGTGACTAGACCAGAGCACCTGGCATGTCCACCACCTCAGACATTTACTGGGCTTTTTATCGAGAATATTTAGCATTCTTTTTACTGTTCTGTAGAACTGTACTATAGCTGGAGAGCTTCTCCCCAGGGCCCGCCAAGCCTCGGCAGTCCTACAGCCCACTTATAAAATAAACACACAGACACTTATATTATTTAAACTGTTTTGCCTAATGGCTCAGGCTTCTTGCTAACTGTTCTTCTATCTTAAATTAACCCATTTCTATTAATCTATAAGTAGCCACAAGGCTCATGGCTTACTGGTACCTTACATCTCGCTTGTCATGGTGATGGCTCACTGGTCTCTCCTCTCCTTTCCTTCCTGTCCTTTTCCTCTCTCCTCTCTGCTAGTCCCACCTATACTTCCTGCCTGGCTACTGGCCAATCAGTGTTTTATTTATACAGAGCGATATCCACAGCACTGTACAAATAATTGTTGTCAACCATAACATCCTATGTTAATACAGAACATTAAAAGCTGTTTCTCCTGTCCACTCTCACCTGCATACCTGCTGATTGTCCTTCTCCATCCCCCCTTCTCCTATACCCTTCCAAAGTCTAGTGACCGATATCCCACATTTTACTTTTATGAGGTCAGTTATTGTAAGTGAAGGCATCCAGCATTGGTATCGGTACTTGACTAACTCTCTTAACACAATGTTCTCCGTTACATTCACGCTGCCTAGATGCTAATTTCATTCTTTGGAGGTTGCATAACATTCTATTATATGTATTATGTACATACAAATAATAGCTCCTTTATCCATTTATCCATCAATGGACAACTAGACTGAGTCTGCTTCTTGCTATTGTTAATGTCACTGCAATGAAAGCGTTGATGCAAGTGTCTCTTCAGCACATGGATGTAACTTCCTTTGGGTATATACCCATTGGTGGGGTTGCTAGACCCTATGACCATCCTAGTTCTAGTCTTCTGAGAAACAATCATACTGTTTTTCACCATGACTCTATTAATTTACATTCCTACCTGCTTCTTCCCTCCATCTTCACCAGCATTTATTAGTGTATGTCTTTTTTATTAAACAGATATTCTGAGTTGAGAGGATACTTCATTGCAGCTTTTCTGTGTACTTATTGGTCATTGCATATATTGTTTTGAGAAATGTCTATTGAAGTCAACAAATACACCCTTATCAAGAATATTGTGGAGCTATTTTGTTATTAATAATTAGTCTTTTTATAAATTTTTCTGAGTTTAAGGGAATCCCTGATAATAACTTCCTGTAACAAGGAAGAAAATTCCAGGGACTTCTGTGTGTTGCATCACCCTTCATTAGTTTGTGAATTGAAAATGAGAAGTGTTTCCTAATGTTTCCTCAGGATCCAATCTCTTGTTGCAGAGGGGTAGAGAAAACTAAGTGACTCAAAAGCACGTTTCCAAGAGATGTAAGTTCCAGATATCTCAGCAGTGTTTCACTCGAAGTCAGGTATTCACATTCTTTGTGCCTTACTTCCCTCACTTCCGCAAACAAGAGTTTGAAACAGATTAGTGCTTCCCAAAGTGTGGCCACAGAACTGCACAGATCATCTGCACTTCCTAAACCAATGGCAAACTGCAGAGAAGTCTCACGAACACTGTATTAGGAAAGAGAGTTGAACACAATGGGCTCTATATTTGATGGTTTTGTTTTTATGAAATTATGCAGAAGGCAAAATGACAGCATCAAAAGACAGACAAGTAGCGCATCCTGAGGGCTGTAGATGAAAGTGAGGGAAGGACACAGATTGTGAAGGAACATGAAAATGACCTAGATTACGCAACTGCTTTGCATCTTGGAGATGCAGCACATGACATGGTCTATGTCAGTAACCAAAATTCAAGGGTCTGCAGCCCTCGAATAAGTGGATTTATCATGTGGAGTTTACACACCTTACCTAAAAACGGGTACATTTTATGTATTTCCTTACCTCATCAGAATCTGAATTCTTAACAAGTTCTCTCAGTAGATGCTTTATTAA
Source organism: Peromyscus aztecus (assembly GCA_902168405.1). Classification (NCBI taxonomy): domain Eukaryota; kingdom Metazoa; phylum Chordata; class Mammalia; order Rodentia; family Cricetidae; genus Peromyscus; species Peromyscus aztecus. Next base: position 41,557 of record CABHPQ010121102.1, on the reverse strand, counting down.
CTAAACTTCGGGAACCACTTAGTTTAATAATTTATTCATTTCTTACAAATTTAGGATTCCATGAAACTCCAATTTGGGTGACTGGGGCAAAGTGTTAGAGATGTCAGAGATGGATTGTCAAGTGTATTTTTAGCTCTTATGTAGACTGTGAAATTTATCTAAAAACTCTAGAAGTCAAAAAAAATTAAAGCTTGGCAATCCTCTATCTAGAGAACAGATTTAGGAGAATTAAAGAAGCATTTAGTGTGTGAATGGTGTGTGTGTGTGTGTGTGTGTGTGTGTGTGTGTGTGTGTGTGTGTGTGTAAGGGGGCGGTATTCTAGTGTGTTTCATGCCTAAGATCAGGTTATATCAGTCCATTTTCTAAAATCAGAAAAATCTGGACTTCAAGACCAAAATAAGCTAGACACAGACCAAGCTGGGTTTTATTTTGTTTTGTTTCCTTCTTTCTGTGCCTATGATGATTGTCATTCTGATTAGTCTGAGTCTTAAATAATTTTAGTAAGCAAATAAATCCCTTCCCAAATCTCCAAGGCTATCATATTGTTTGAGAAACATGAAATAACCTTCCCAGAGGCTCTGGGAATACTGCTGATCACCATCAGAATAGCTGTGCATGGAAAAGGGCTGCAGCTGAATTGTGATATTTTTATTTACCCTTTCATTAGGGAATGGGTGTTATTCATAATGATTTTTATCTTCTTTCTTTCTTTTTAATAAAAAACAACCCTCACCCTCTAGAGCAGTGCCCAGTGTCTGAGATCACACTTGATGGCTAGCTGCTGTCAATTATCAGGAAGGAACAGGAGCAGCCAGCTCTTGCCTGGAAAGGGGCTTCAAAGATCCAAAACCCCAAGAGGATTTCAACACTTTGGGTGTAATAAATGAACAGTTTTTCAACAAACAGATAGTGCAGAAAGGAATGAACAAAGAGAAGGAGGGAGGGAGGGAGGGAGGGAGGGAGAGACGGGGGGAGGCAGAAGAAAGGGAAAGGATAGATATGGCAAGGCCAAATGTGGAACAATGGACTCGGGACAGCCAGACTGAGCAGGGGAGAAAGCTGGCTCGGGAGGTCACCCTCTCCCACCTTCCACTGCTATCTCACTGTTTGCCCACACACACACACACACACACACACACACACACACACACACACACACACACATTGCTTTTTTCCCTCCTTACTCTGGGTCAACATTTAAGTGAACACTGTTTACAAAGGGTCAAAGATGGCTGGAGAAATCTATTAAGTTTGAAAGCACAATTCCTCTGGAGGAGCCTATACTGCAGTGGAGGACCCTAACAGGAACAGTGACAGCTACATGACACAAGAGCTGGAGCAGTAAGCACCTGGCTCTCCCTAGAGTAACTTGTTTTTCTTTTCTCTTGCATATTAATTGAATTTATTTATGTATTTATCTTGTATATGTGCCACATCATGCCTATAGAGGTCAAAGACAATTTAGGGGAGTTAGTCCTTTCTTCCACCATGGAGATCTTGGCGATGGAAAAAGGTTATCAGCCTTGTGACAAGCACCTTTACTTGATGAGGCATCTCTCCAGCCCCCAGGGAACCTTTCTTGATTTATACTACTGGCTTTCAATCAGAGGATAGTCTTAGCTTCCAGTGGGCATTGACAATATCTGGAGATTGCATGTGGTAAAAGGACCCAATAGAAAAAGGAAGAAAGAACATTCTGATGGTGGTCAGGGGCTGGGTTTCAGGAATATGAGAGGCAAGGAGAGAGGATAGGATAAGCATCTGGGGAATTCCTGAGCAGAGATTGCAGGCATCATGTGGCTCCTTTGATGCCCTCTGTTCAGTCATTCTCAGAAGTGCCTAGAAACACTGGAATCCTGGCATGAACATTGGGATGGTGGCAGAGGCAGCTGCAGAAGCTACCAGCTAACAGTGCTGTTCAGCACTTTTTGTTGTTGTTGTTGATTTGAGAAGAGACCTGTCTGGTGTACCTCTGTGGCCATTACATATAGACTGTGACTTCAGACTACTCTGTAAGCAAGATTTCTTAAAGGGCTCCTTCTTTCTTCCAAGATAGGAGACTGGGCATCTGTACTGACCAATGCAACTATGTAATACGACACATCTATTCACTTCCTGGGCCTCTCACCTATAATGCTGCTATCTTGATTTTTGTTTATGTATCTGTATAAAAATAGAAGACTTTGCCTTTTGTGTTGAAAGTTAGGTCTCTTTGAGATCATAATATCTGCTCCAGAAGCATTACTAAAAGGGATCAGAGCATATACACTTGCCCCAACTTCCTCCATATGCACGTGAATACATGTGTACATGCACATGTACTCCATATACATTTTTCCAGTCTGTTACCAAGAGAGGGGCTTCAGTTCCTGCTTGAGGATATCTCAGGTACATAAAGAGTCTTGTCTCAGGAGAACATGGAAGGCAATACAGGAAATGTCTGATACTTTCTGTCACTTTCTTTGGAAGATGTGTAATGAGGTAGTGGATCCTTGACCACTTTCCATCTCTCCTGGCTTCTTGATTGTGTCAGATTTTGCATCACACAAGGAGCCATCTGCCTTTTGTGCTTGCTTTGAAGAAGAAAACATGATTCTCTTAATATGTTGTAGATTGCACCAGAGCCTCATGGGTTCCTCAGGAAATGATGTGAATGGACTCACCACAAAGGTCTGCGGTCTCTGTCAGAGCATACTGTCCATGGAATTAATCCAGTTTGCTCTCTTACTCATGAAGACCCCTTATAATCAATAGCTGCTGTTGAAAGACAATAACCACTGGCAGCAAGAAGCCACGTTACCAGTCTATGAGAGACAAACTGTGGAATACTACTCGGTCTTAAGTGGGAGTTCACAAAACTCAACTGCTAAAAGCAACTCCTCTGAGACAAAGGTCAAAGGTGAAATAAAGGTAGACACTCTGTCTGAATTGGTTGGTTTGCATGTGTGATATTCTGAGGAAGTGACTCTAGTCAGTGTGAGTACCTGAGTTGACACCTAGGTTCAGGAAATTAGAAAGGTATAGAACACATTTTCCAGCAAGCTCATGGAATGAATAAAATCTCATTGTGTTGACTCATGAAGCATCCATACTGAAGTGACCCACACAGGCACCATCCTTCAAGGAACAACACACAGGAAGTAGTATATAAGGAAAATCTCAAGTTTTCACGCACTGCATTAGTCAGATAGCTAAACACTCATAGAGTGTCTTATATTATTATTTTCCTAGAGGATTAAGCATCTATATTTTATCTGAAATTGATTTGGGGGAGAAGACCATTTACCACACTATGCCTCATCAATGTCAGTAGAGTTCTCATATATAAACACTCAATAATGACTTTAGAAAGTGGTCATGATTAGTTCATTTCTCGATGCAGCACACACTACAGTAATAATCCAAATTGCCTGTGACTTATGAGTATATTTGGCAACAAGCACTAGTTCCCACTGTAGTGTGAAATTAACACCACAGACTGTAGCTGTGGCATTTATTGAGCGCAAGGGAGCTGATTATAGCCTCATAAATTCAAAGGCAACCTCTGCTATTACTTAATTAGAATCAGTATCTATGCATAAATTACAGTAGCAACAACCAGTCCAGTTAGAGTTAAAGATCTGTCACCTTCTTTATTATACAATAACCCCCTATTTTTCTGCACAACCTGAAATTTAGAGAGGTTATAAGTTGTCTGTAAAAATTGTTCAGAGGGGAGACTGGTGCATGATATCTTGGAGGCCGGTAGTGTTTTGTTTCTGAGTAAACTTTTAAAATATTAATCTTGTGCTTTACTCTTTTCCCTCAGGAGTACAGCCACTAAATCCCCAACCCACCCTAGTAATAAATTGTTTTGGCTGCATATGCATGTTTTTAGTGCATACAACTTTATCTTAAAACAAATATTGTGCTGACAGATTTTCTTCTAGGATCTTCTTTATTTCTTAAATTACAGTAAACCATACTTTATCCATATCCTTCATACACATACTCATAAGGAATATTACAGTATTATCCCCAAAATTCACCTTTAGTCTTCACTAATATGAATGTAACACTTTTATGCACTTGAAAACAACATGCACATTTTCCTTAGGGTCTAACTTTTGAAGTTTTTTGTCTTAATATTTCCTCATTGACATAGATGGACTCAACATTCTACCAAACTAATCCACTAATGCAATTCAGAAAGATAAAATCATCAGAGTCAAATGATATCTTTGCATGATGCAAATGAGTATTCTAGATAAAAAGGTAATTTTTAGCCACGGGAAGAGCCAAATATGATTGGTCATCAGGGAAATAGTTGATCAACAGTGTGGAGCGAAGCCACAAAATGAAAATGAATCCATTAAAATTTTGGCACTATACTGTGTTTTTAAGTATCATTTGGCTAAATTAACAATTTTTCAACTGGATGTTTTTCTACTGTGTAGATGCTACCTAATTCATCTACAGAATTAGAGCCACATCGTTACAAAATGAGAAATTGGATATAAAGGTCCTGGATAGCTTGCTTCTGCTTTCAATTACAACCACTAATCTCTTTATTCTCCAGATGGATACAACCTAACCTTCAGCAATAAAATATTTTTAAATATCACATTTGTCTCTCTACGGTTATTTTCAAGCACAATAGCTAATCATTTGGAATACTGAATATACTAACTGCTAATATCAAATCATCATTATTGTTGTTGCCATTATCATCCACTCTGAAAAAATAAATGTGTTGTTTGCCTGCTTTTCCTTCATTGCTTTTTCTTGATTTTGCTAGGGTTTTGACTGTCTTATTGACAAGAGTGTAAGTGAACAAAAATTTTTCTCCACAACCAGAAATAATCCTCATTTATTCTGGGTAACTGAAAAAGTAAACAGCTATTGTCAAATCTGAACCTGTCACCAGGCATGAACTGGGTAAGACTTTCTTTTAAATAAAATTTCAGTCAGATTCTTCATGAAGAACTCTAACTAGCAATACTATTATCTACCTGTTTCTGCTAGACAGTGCTCTACCTGACCCCTTCCCCAAACTTAAAACCAGGCTGGGCCACCCACAGATCTGGCATATGATCGACAACATGAGTAGACTTCTGGACACTGTTCCAGTGCATATTGATGCCTGGGCTTATGACTTCAGCTGCCTAAATGACAGAATTGGGCTGGCTCTGTTTAATCCCATAAAATACTTAGAAGCTGCTGTGATGAGGAGTCAGGGAAAAATAGCCGGCAATGGCAGTTGTAATATGTGTGTAGTGTAGGAATGTAGGAGAAATACTGCACACAGCTTATTTTATCTAGAGGGATGCAGAAAATGGAATTTTGCCTACAAGGAATAATTTCTGGCTTTCTTCTATGACCCTGAACACTAAAAATAAGGAAAAGAACTTCCTGTATATTTTATGTGAGAAATCATTCCATAAGATACTGAAGAACAATACAATTATAAATAGTGCTGGGAAGGGCACATCTTTAGAAATTCAGACTGTCTTGGTGTGGCAACCAAAATTAGAAAAGGTTCAATTTAATTCAATCTCCTTGTTGATAAATTAATTATTTTATTTGGTGGTGTTGGGTATGTTTCGGTATAAGCCTGCTTTCATAATATTTCATTATATATTTTTTCACACACTGAAGCTCAAACCCAGGGCCATGCTCACGCTAGGCAAGTTCTTTATCAATGAACCTGTCACATTTCCTCTTTTAACTCCCTCCCTCCTCTAAATTTTGTGATAGTTCTAGGGTATGGGTGAAAAGTCAAACAGCAGAATCTTGGGAATGCAGTAACTAAACACAACAGAGGGAAGGATTCTTGAAGGAATTAGGAGACAGATAACTTGATTGGAAGAGGACAGAAGAAAATATCTGCTAAGACTTGTGTGGTGAACTGTATGACCTCAAGGATGGCCAGGCAAGATTTTCCTGTCATCAGTGTCAGGATTTGAGTCACCCTTGCATTTCTGTTGTAATGTCCAAGGAGAGCTTTCAGGCCTGCATGTGGGCTTATGTCTTAGATAAGATGTCAGGACTCTGCCTGAGTATTTTAGCAGGAAGACGTATGAAAAAGACTATGAGGAGGGCTGAATATGTGAGTGAACTTTGAATTTTTGGAATGAGCATCAAATTTAGAAAAATAAAAGGAATAGTACAGTAAAATTTCAGCTTCATTAAAACAGCAAATAGTTTTTCACACATCTAGTATATTTCATGGAATACATATTAAAATTCTTTCCCTGAAATTCAAATTCGCTGGATATTTTCTTTTTGCTGTGGATAAATTCACCAATTCTATTGCAAGGTGGAACTGAAGATAAGTGGGGACAAAAGTGTAAAGGAGGTGGCATTAACATTGCCTCACCACCTGAACATGACCCTAATTCTTGTAGCGTTGCCAATAGTCTTTTTTTTTGCAATTAAAAAAGTTATGTTGAAGGCAATATTATTTTTATTCATAAAATAATGGACATTGGTAAGAGGAGTAACATGCTAATATGAAATGATGAAAACTGCATGCATAAAATTTAGGAGAATAAAAATGTATTTCTTCACAAGTAGTTTAATAGTTCATCACAAAAAACAATCCCAGGTGTAATGACTTGCTGATTTATATAAGATGGGAATTTATATGTCCATAGGAATTCTATGATGCCCTTTGTGAATCTGCCTGAGTAACACCTGAATTTATTGACTCCTCATGCCTACAATTAACTAGAAAAATCAGTTGTCATGTCAAATTCTATGCACTATCCTAGTGACTTTTTTTGCTCTTGTTTTTTTAAATAAGCCAATTATATAATAAAGACCAGCAGATGTTACTGCAGAAAACAGGTAACTAGAGATGTATTCTGTATGCTTCCTAATGTAAAGGAGGCGACATTAACCAAATGACACATGTCCTAGTTGGTGCCTTATTTCCAAAAATGTGACTTATAGAAAATAAACTATTAGAAGATGATGCCCCTGTGCTCTTGGTGCAAGAGAGGGTGCAGTTGTGTTATATAGCGTGCAAGAGTCTTTGAGGTAAGAAGGCTGTTTGTCGGGGCATTTGGTCCCTGACTTCTGTGCATGTCTAAAACATTTTCCTATGAAACTTTAACCCCAACTTGCAAAAATATTTTTAAATGACTGATAATGCTCACAGCAAATTATGGATGAGTTGTTTTTCCCTCCAGGAAGAAAGTGCCATCCATATATGCTGCTACTAGAGATGCCAAGTCACTTTTTTCTGTCAAACAGGCCAAGTGCCACTCTCTCTTACCAAACCTGTTTGTCTGTTCTTATCTCCTTCTCTCTCCTGCTCCCACATCACAACCCTTCCATGCTGAGGATTGGAACCACAGCCTCAGATAAGCCAGGCAATTTACCATTAAGGAACTCCTTAGTTCTCCCTCTGCTGTTAAATGTCTCCACGCCCAGAAACCCACCTGACAGCCAGTTGAAGTTGGTTGCCCATTTTCTCTAAGAGAAATAATGGTGGTTATGGTGTGAACAGTAATATGAGGAGGAGGCTGATGATGACATCACTAGCCGATACCATCTTGGTCTGCCCAGAATCCCTGCCCAGCCCTTCTTCAACAAATGTTCATTTGAAAACTGCTACCCCTTTCCAGATTTAATCAAAGTGTCAATCACAGCAAGCACACACTCGGACACCAGTACAAATATTTTTTTCTCATTTTTTTCTTTTATTGAAAATAAATTATTTCCTCATAGAATATACCCTGATTACAGTTTCCACTTGATCTGCTCTACCCACCTCCTCTCCCCTGCCCCTCCCCAGGATCCACTGTTTCTTACTCTCATTAGAAAATAGAAAGCCTCTAATTGGTAACAATCAAAGATGGCAAAATAAAATACAATAAGATGAAGCAAAAACTATCATATTGAAGTTGGACAGTGCAACTCAACAGAAAGAGAAGAGTTCTAATAGCAGGCACAAGACTCAGAGATCCACTCATTCTCACACTTAGGAGTCCCATAAAAATACTGAGCTAATAGCTATAATATATACACAGAGGACCTGGTGTGGATCCATGTAGACCTTCTGCTTGCTACTTCAGTCACTGTGAGCATATATGTGCCTTGTTTAGTTGATTCAGAGGGCATTTTTCTTCTGGTGTCCACTATCCCCTCTGGCTTTTACAATCTTTCCAACTCCTCTTCCAAAGCATTCCTTGAGCTCTGAGTGGAGGGGTTTGATGGAGACCTCCCATTTAGACTCTGTCTCCATGTAATATCTGGCTCTGGGTCTCTGCATCTGTTCCCATCTGCTGCAGGAAGAAGCATCTCAAATGAAGACTGGACAAGGTGCTGATTTATAAAAATAGTAGAATATCATTAGGAGTCACTTTATTAATAATTTTTCAGACCAGTAGGTTTGGTTTTACCCTGGGTACCTGGACTTATCTAGTCTCTTGTTCTTGGTTATCCAAGCAGTGTTGGGCATGGACTCCCTCTCGTGGAGTGGGCCTTAAGTCAAATCCAGACATTGATTGGCTACTCGCACAAGTTCTGTGCTACCATTGTCCTGGCATATTTTTCAGGCAAGACAAATTGTGGATCAAAGGTTTAGTGGCTGGGTTTGTGTCTACTTTTTGCTTTTGGTAGCATGCAGAGTACCTTCCCATACAAAAGAGTCTAGAATGTAAGGGTGAAGGTGCCATGTAGGCACCAGCTCTACTCCTCCATATTGAATGAGCTGTGTGGGTGCTGTAGATTTGTGGAGAGCAACCCATTGTCTCAGCTACCGTTTGGGATGTTTGGGAATTCCCATGGGACCCACTTGGCCAATGATACAATTGAATGCAACTCAATCCCACCACTGGAAAGCTTGCCTGCCCACAAGAGATGGCCAGTTGAGACTCTGTATACCCTATTACTAAGAGTCCTCATTGGGATCACCTTCATACATTTCAGGAGTTTCCACTACACTAGGTTTCCACAACCCAAAGCACCCCAAAATTCCATCTGTCTCTCCTCGAAATCTCTTCTCTACTGTATACCTCCACCAACCTGACCTCCCTGCTCTTGTCCCCATACACTCCCAGTCAGCCCATAAAATCTATTCTATTTACCTTTCCTAGGGAGACCAATTCATCCTCCGTAGACTCCTCCTCTTTACCTAATCTCTCTGGGTCTACAGATTGTAGCTTAGTTAGCTAATATCTACTTATAAGCAATACATACAATATTTATCTTTCTGGGTCTGATTACCTCACTCAGGATGATTTTTTCTAGTTCCATCCATTTGCTTGCAAATTTTGTAATGTTGTTTTTTTAATAGCTGAGTAATACTCCATTGTGTAAATTTACCACATTTAAAAAAATCTATTCTTCTGTTGAGGCACATCTAGGTTGTTTCCAGTTCCTGGCTATTATGAATAAAGCTGCAATGAATATGGTTGAATAAGTGTCTTTGTGGTAGGATGAAGTGTCCTTTGGGTATATGCCCAAGAGTGGTATAGCTGGGTCTTAAGGTAGATGGATTCCCAATTTTCCGAGGAACCAACCTATTAATTTCCAGAGTGACTGTGCAAATTTTTTTACACCCACTAGCAGTGGAGGAGTGTTCCCCTTGCTCCACATCCTCATCAGCATGAGTTGCCTGCCATGTGTGTTACTGATCTTAGTCATTCTGACACATATAAGATAGACTTTCAAGGTCATTTTGATTTGCATTTCCCTGATGGCTAAGAGTATTTAACATTTCTTTAAGGTTTCTCAGCCATTTGAATTTGCTCTCTTGAGAATTTTCTGTTTTGATCTATACCCCACTTTAAAAATTGGATTGTTTCTTGAGTTAAATATTTTGAACTTACTCCTCTATCAGATGTGGAATTGGTAAAAATCTTTTCCTAATATGTAGACTGCCACTGTGTCCAATTGACAATGTTCTTTGCCTTACAGAAAGTTTTTAGTTTCATGAAGTCCCATTTATTAATTGTTGATCTTAGTGCCTGCACTGTCAGTGTTCTGTACAGAAAGTCACCTCCTGTACCAATGCCTTCAAGATTAATCCCTACTTTCGCTTCTATCAGCTTTAATGTATTTAGTTTTATGTTGAGGTCTTTGATCCACCTGGACTTGAGTTTTGTGAAGGATAAGTATGGATCTGTTTGCATTCTTCTACATGCTGACATCTTGTTTGACCAGAACCATTTGTTGAAGATGCTATCTTTATTCCAATATGTTTTTCTAGCTCATTTTTTAAATAAAAAATTATATGTGTGTGGATTTGTGTGAACTTGATTCCACTGATGAACATGTCTGTGTTTATGCCAATACCTTATTGTGTTTATTACTATAACCTGGTAGTACAACTTGAAATTGGGAATGGCAAGACCTCCAGGAGTTCTTTCATTGTTCAGGATTGTTTTAGTTTTTCTGAGTTTTTTATTTTTCCATATGAAATTGAGAATTGTCCTTTCAAGGTCTGTGAAGAATTGTGATGGAATTGATGGGATTGCATGGAATCTGCAGATTGCTTTTGGTAAAATGGCCATTTTTACTATGTTAATGCTACTGATCAATGAGCATGGGAGATCTTTCCATCTTCTGATATCTTCTTCAAATTATTCTTTCAAAGACTTGAAGTTTTTTTTATCACTCGAGTCGTTCACTTGCTTGGTTAGTTACTCCAAGACATTTTATACGATTTGAGGCTATTGTGAATGATGTTTCCCAGATTTCTTTTTCAGCCTATTTGTCATTTTTATATAGGAGGGCTACTAATTTTTGTGAGTTAATTTTGTATCCAGCTAGTTTGCCGAACTATAATTTATCAACTGTAGGAGCTCCCTGGTGGAATTTTTAAGATCATTTGTGTATACTATCACATCATTTGTAAATAATGATACTTTGACCTCTTCCTTTCCAATTTGTATTCACTTGAACTCCTTCAACTGTCTTAATTGCTCTAGCTAAGACTTTATTATAATAAATAGATATGGAGAAAGCAGACAACCTTGTCTTGTCCTAGTTTAGTGTAATTGTTTTGAGTTTCTGTCCATTTAATTTGATGTTGGCTATTGGTGTGCTGTAAATTGCCCTTATTATACTTAGGCATATCCCTTTTATCCCTAACCTCTCTAGGACATTTATAATTAAGGGGTGTTGGATTTTGTCAAAGGCTTTTTCTGCATCTGATGAGCTAATCACATGGAGGTTTTTTTCTTTCAGTTTCTTTATATGGTGAATTACATTTATTGTTTTTTGTATATTGAACCATCCCTGCATCTCTGGGATAAAGCTTACTTGATCATGGTGCATGATCTTTTTGATGTGTTCCTGGATTCAGTTTGCAAGCATTTTATTGAGTCTTTTCTCATCTATGTTCATAAGGGAAATTGGTCTGTAATTCTCTTTCTTTGTTGAATCCTTATGTGGTTTGGGTATCAGGGTAATCATGGACTCATAAAATGAACTGGGCAATGTTCCTCATGTTTCTACTTCGTGGAATAATTTGAGAAATATTGGCATTAACTTCTTTGAAAGTCTGGTAGAATTATGTGCTAAAACCATCTGGCCTTGGGCTCTTTTTGGTTGGAATACTTTTAATTACTGCTTCTGCTTCACTAGAGATTATAGGCCTTTATAGGCCTCTTGATTTAACTTTGGTAAATGATACCAATCAAAGAAATTCTCCATTTCTTTTAGATTTTCCAATTTGGTGAAGTACAGGTTTTAAAAGTATGTCCTTATGATTACCTGGAGTTCCTTGGTATCTGTTGTTACGTGCCCATTTTCATTTCTGATTTTGTTAATTTGGATATTCTTTCTCCACCTTTTAGTTGGTTTGGATAAAGGTTTGTCTATCTTGATGATTTTCTCAAAGAACCAACTTTTGTTTTATTGATTCTTTGTATTGTTCTCTTTGTTTCTATTTTATTGATTTCAGCCCTCAGTTTGATTATTTCCTGTCTTCTATTATTCTTGGATGCAATTACTTCTTTTTGTTCTAGAACTTTAAGTTGTATTGCTAAGTTGTATAGCAGGAATCTTAAAAGTTCTTATTAATAAAAACAAACCCAGGGCCAGGTATTGGGGTGAACGCTGGATGATCAGAGAAGCAGAACAAGCCACAGCTACCTCACTTGCCAGTTCCTCAGCTGATCCTGTTTCCTCAGACTGGAAATCTATGAGTCCTCATCCAGAATGAATCTCAGCTGAACTGCTGCTCCAAAGCCTGAAAGCTTAACCAGCTAAAAGCTTCTAGTTTCTGGTCTTCACGCCTTATATACCTTTCTGCTTTCTGCCATAACTCCATGGGATTAAAGGCTCACTTTCTGGGATTAAAGGCATGAGTCACCATGCTTGGTTGTATCCTTGAACACACAGAGTTCCAGGTAGATCTCTGCCTCTGGAATGCTAGGGTGAAAGGCGTGTGCTACCACTGCCTATCCTCTATGTTTAATATTGTGGCTGTTCTGTTCTCTGACCCCAGATAAATTTATTAGCGTGCACAATATTTCAGGGAACACAATACCACCACAAAGTTGCTAGTAAGAGATCTCTCCTTTTTTTAATATAGGCACTTAGTGCTATGAACTTTACTCTTCGCACCACTTTCATTGTGTGCCATAAATTTTGGTGAGCTGTATGTTCATATTCATTGAATTCTAGAAAGTCTTTACTATTTCTTTATTTCTGTTTTGACTCATTTTTCATTCAGTAAAGAACTGTTCAGTTTTCATGAGGTATAAGCTTTCTGTTGTGTCTATTGCTGACATCTAACTTTAGTCTGTGGTAGGTTCAGGGAGTTATTTCAGTTTTCTTCTATTTGTTAAGACTTGCTTTATGTATAAGTATATGGTCAATTTTGGAGAAAGTTTAATGAGGTGCTGAGAAGAAGGTACTTCTTTTGTGTTCTGGTGATTAGTTCTGAAGATATCTGTTAGGTCTGATTGGTTTATATCATCTGTTGGCTCCAGTCTTTCTCTGTTTAGTTCTTGTCTGGATGACCTGTCTATTGGTGAGAGTAGGATACTGAAGTCTTCCACTATCAGTGTGTGAGGGTCAATATGTGATTTAAACTGTAGTAGTGTTTCTTTACAAAAGTGGGTATCCTTGTATCTGGGGTATGTGTGTTAGGAATTGAATGTCATCTTGGTAGATTTTTATCCTTTGATGAGTGTGAAGCGTCCTTCCCTTTTGACTAGTTTTGGTTTGAATTCTATTTTGTTAGATATTTATTTATTTATTTATTTATTTATTTTTATTTATTTATTTTTTTTTTGGTTTTTTGAGACAGGGTTTCTCTGTGTAGCTTTGCGCCTTCCCCGGAACTCACTTGGTAGCCCAAAAAAGCTATACCACTTGCTTCTGAGGTCCATTTGCTTGGAATATCTTTTTCCAAACTTTTACACCAAGGTAATATCTATCTTTAATGTTGAAGTGTGTTTCTTGGATGCAACAGAAGGATCAATCCTGTTTATGCATCCATTCTGTTAGTCTGTGTCTTCTTATTGGGGAATTGAGACCATTGATATTGAAAGATATTGATGACCATTGATTGTTGATTCCTGTTATTTTGTTATCTGGTGGTGGTGGTGGTAGTAGTGATGGTGGTGGTGGTGGGGTGTGTGAGTGTGTGTGTGTGTGTGTGTGTGTGTGTCTGTGTGTCTGTGTGTGTGTGTGTGTGTGTATTTCACTTCTTTTGATTTTGATGGTGTGTGAGTATTTATTTCCTGTGTTTACACGGGTATAGTTAACCTCCTTGGGTCATTTTCCTTCTAGTATGCTCTGTAGGACTGGATTTGTGGATAGATGTTGTTTAAATTTGACTTTATCATGGAATGTCTTGTTTTATCCATCTCTGGTGATTGAAAGTTTTGCTGGGTATGTTAGCCTGGGCTGGCATCTGTAGTTTTTAAGAGTCTGCAGGACACCTGTCCCGGCTCTTCTGAGGCTTAGAATCTTCATTGAGAAGTTGGGTGTAGTTCTAAGTCTGCTTGTATATGTTTCCTTGTCTCTTTCCCTTGCAGCTTTTAATATTTGTTCCTCATTCTGTATGTCCTATGAAAACATAAAAGAAAGAAAACATTTTTCTATGATTTCTGTTAAAAGTATTTCCTGATATTTTGAGTTAAATTATCCTTCCTCTATTCCTATTATTCTTAGGTTTGGCCTTTTCATATTGTTCCAGATTTCCTGGATATTTTGTGTCAGGAATTTTTTAGATTTAACATTTTCTTTGATCTACGTGTCTATTTCTTCTACCATATCTTCAGTGCCTGAGATTCTCTCTTCCATCCTTTGTATTCTGTTGGTGAAGCTTGCCTCTGTAGTTCCTGTCCAAATTACTAAAATTTTCATTTCAAGAATTCCCTCCATTCTTTTTTTCTTTATTGCTTATATTTCCATTTTCAGGTCTTGAACTGTTTTATTTGTTGCTTTCTACTGTTTGTGTTTTATTGACTTTCTTTAAGGGATTTATTCATTTCCTCTTAAAGACCTCTATTATCTTCATGCAGTTCATTTGAAGGTCTCATTCTTGTGTTTCCACTAAGTTGGAATACTCGTGGCTTGCTGTGGTAGGACAACGGGGCTCTAGCAAAGACATAGTGTCCTGGCCGTTGTTGACTGTGTTTTTACACTGGTGTAGGCATATGGATTTGGCGTAATTATAGTTCTAGCTGATCATTTCTAGGTTTGTCTTTCTTTGGAGGGTCTTTTGTTCCTTAGTTTCTGTTTCCTCTCTGGATTTTCAGAGTGTGATAGCTGTATGTTGCCTGTTTTACTTAGCTGGTGTGTTCACAGGGAATGTCTGCTGGTGTTGCAGGCTGGGATATTGGGATGAATTGTGGAAAGGAAAGTTGTGGGAAGTCTTTGCAATCCATTTGGGATAGGGCCAAAAGGAAAAGAATATTGCATCAGTTTTCCTGCTACAGAGCTGGGGCTGAGACTGGGAGAATTGGAGCTCAGGAGCAGTAGGAGAAGTGTAGGCCTGCCTTCCACCTACTAGTTAGCTGCCCTGGAAGGAGTGACCCTTGGCTTAGCAGGGGGTGCCTGCTGGGGTTGAGGGCTGGGATAAAGTGACCGTGACCGAGTGAAGGGAAGGAGATTAGGAGTAAGGATGCTGGGATCCACAGGTAGTAGGGCAGGGGAGAAGGAAAGCTGCAGCTTGTATTCTGGTGCAGCACTTGGGATGAGACTGGACACTGGACCTGGGGGAGCACAGAGAGAAGAGAAGGTCTGCTGGCTGGCAGTCTACCTGGTTTTCTGGCAGATATGGCCTGTGGGCTAACAGGAGGTGCCTGCTGAAGTCAGGGGCTGGGATAAAGTGACCAAGTGGGCGGAGAGGGGAGGGGTATTAGGAAATAGACTGTGGGGTCCGTGGGAGATGTGGGCAGGGGAGAAGGAAGGCTGTATCTAGTGTTCTGCTGCAGCACTGAGTATGAGACCGGGTGACTGGATTTGGAGGGGACAAGGGAATAATGGGGGTTCCAGTCAGCTTACCTGTTTCCCTGTTCTGCTCAGCTGGTATGTTCCCAGTGCATGCCTGCTGGTTGTTGGGATAATGGGATGAATTGGAGGAAGGAAGGTTGGAGGAAAAAAATCTTTGTTATCTGTTGGGAATGGGGTCAGAGAGGAAAGGACAAATATGTTTTAGAGGTGGGCTCAGCCATGGTCATCTGTTTCTCATTAGATCACAATGAGCTTAGGAAATTGTGCTTTAGGGATTTATTTTCAAAGACTGAAAGACACATCACAGAAAGTCAAACAAACAAGCAATCAACAAAAAACATAACAACAACAACAACAAAAGGAAGATTTCATTTGGAAGCCATGTCACAAGAATAGTGTTTCCTAAGATGATCTTAAGAAGTTATTTTCTTTCCTTTGGGTTCCTAAGAAAATCTAAGCACATATTGCTATGGCAGACAGTTAGTACTGATCAGGGAGGAAAGGTTTTTATAACATTTAATATGGTACCAAGTCTGGGACTCATTCATCAGAATGTCAGACTTTTAGTAGGGGAAGGATGACAGGAACCAGTGGTGATGGTCAAAGCATCGTGCCAAAAAGGGTTGATGGGAGGGATGGGAAGTGGCCCTTTATCACTGACAAGGCAATACATTTGTCCTTGTTATCTGGAGTATGTATGGAGATCCAAATCTGTGGATGCTCAAATATCTTACACTTAAAAAGTGTAGCATTTGCACATACCTTCACATATCCCCTGGTATACACATTATTTCTGGGTTACTCCTAATACCCTTTGCAATGTAAGTGCTTTGTAAATAGCAGCCGTATGCATTGTTAAGTGTGTTGGTTAGTCAACTTGACATAAGCTAGAGTCATCTAGTTTATCTAGGAAGAAGGAACCTCAATTGAGAAGATGTCCCCATTAGATTGGCTTGTAGGCAAATCTGTGGAGGTGTTTCTTAATTAATGACTGATATGGGATGGCCCAACCCACTGTGAGTGGTGCCACCCCTGGGTGGATGGTCCTGAGTGGTAAGAGAAAGCTGTAGAGAGCAAGCAGCATTCCTTCATGGTCTCTGTTTCATTTCTTGCCTTCAGTTTCCTGCCTTGAGCCTGACTTCCCTTCACCATGGATTGTGATCTAGACGTGTAAGCCAAATAAACCCTTTCCTCTCCAAGTTGCTTTTGGTCATGGTGTTTTATCACAGCAACAAAATGCCTAGGAGGACATCAGGGAATGAATGACAAGGATGGAGTCTTATGGGTTTAGTACAGGCATAATTTAAAAATACATATATTCTGTTTCTAGTTCATTGAATCTATTGAAACAGAACCCACAAACACTGAGGACTCACTGCATTTCAGTGTTTGGGAATGTTTGTACACTGTGTGAAGATGTGTTGCTGTGATTGGTGTGATAAAAAGCTGGATGGCCAATAGCTAGGCAGAAGAGATAGGTGGGCCTTCTAGGCGGAGAGAAGGGAAGAGCAAGAGAGGATCCAGAAGGCAGAAAAAGCTAGGAGACACAGAGCAAACAGGATGTGCAGAAGGACAGGTAACAACTATGAGCCATGTAGCAGAAGATAGGTTAATATAAATGGATTAATTTAAGGTATAAGAGCTAGTTAGGAACAAGCTTAAGCTATAGACCAAGCTTTCATAATTAATAAGAAGTCTCTGTGTCACTGTTTGCGAGCTGACGGGACAGAGAAAGACTCGTTACATTTTAGTACTTTAGACATCATTAAAGCCATCCTGGATATTTACCTGATTAATAGAACTTTTGGCTCCAGCCTCTTGCTCCTCACAGCTGGGGGCAACAGCAGTCAGTTTTCACTAACCACTCCCCACCCATGCCCCTCACCAGCCTGCTGTTGCCAGGCCATTTAGAACTGTGGTGGAGTGTGGGTAGAACAGAAAGAAATGGGTTAAAAT
Organism: Peromyscus aztecus; assembly: GCA_902168405.1. Classification (NCBI taxonomy): domain Eukaryota; kingdom Metazoa; phylum Chordata; class Mammalia; order Rodentia; family Cricetidae; genus Peromyscus; species Peromyscus aztecus. The sequence continues at coordinate 24,196 of CABHPQ010121102.1, read as the reverse complement.
CCAGACACTCAACTTTTCAAATGGGGTCAAAGCAGGTTCTTAATATTTTCTAGAGACGAAGCATGTCTATCTATTCCCATTAATCTTGTTCTCTTTCTCTCACTTTCTTTCTCTCTCATCTCCCCATATTTCATGAGGAACTGAAGTAGAACAAAAAGCTCACGCCAGATGTTCATGCATATCTCAGCATGTATATGTGAAAGAAAACCTTTGGAGAGGACCTGGACCTTGTCATGCCAAGCTGTGGGAGGAGAAATTTGAGACATGAAAGAACGAAGTAAAGCATAATGTAGAAAGGAACCTGGGAGAAGTGTTCCCATGAAAGCTAGGATACAGGAAATGATGGTTAGAATTAGGCACAGAAGAAGTGAGTCCTGCCCAAAGAGATTAGATCAGTTCAACCTGTATATTATCTCAGACATATAGAAAAAGAAGAATCCAAGACTCAGGAAAGACTAGAAATCAGATCCATAAGACTGTGGTGGAAACAAAAAGCAGTGATATCATATAAAAGTCAAGATATTTGATAAGCTGAGCTTCAGCCAACAGGTATGTCAGCCCCAAGGCACTGAAGTTAGTTATTTTTATATAAGTCTCTCCCAAAGAAAGGTGGATGAGGCTGAGTTGGATTGGATTGGATTGGAATGTACAGAATTGAATCAAATCAATCTCCAGTGGCTGAATCTAGTCTGGCTGAGGAGACAGTCAATTCCCAATAACCACAAATAGAGATTCAGAGAAGAAAACTCACATAACTTTCCACATTTTGAGAACAGGTTGGAAGAGGGGAAAGAAAACATTTGATTTCTTAATCACAAGTTTTGGCCCCAAACAGCTTATGTTTGAATGTCTGAAAATAGTGTCTGGTCTGCCAACTTTCTGTTTTGCACAACTGCCCAAATGGGTAACAGCTGCTCAATTCAAAAGTCCCTGATTCTAAGGCAACTACATGTCTCAGGCCAGTGACTTGAGTTCAATGGAGAGTTTTACCTATTTTTTTTAAGGAAATTTCACATCCTCCTTTCAAGAAATGAATTCCTTAGTGAGCCAGAGTTGTATATATCCCTAAATCCAATCTATGACCACCCAGGTAAATTGTAGGAATTTCACCTCTATGTCTGGGGGTACATTTACCTCAGGACCTCAAAATGTGTTTATATGAGTATTGTGGGAATAGGAATAAGTTGTCATAATCAGCAAAACAAATAATATGGTGGGAAAATTCTCTCTAGTTTGTAATGGTCTTTCTTGTATTTATTTGGTTGTTCCTATACATTGAGATCTTCTAGATTTTTTTTCACAAGCCTTTTTGTCCTGGGATGACCATGTGGTGAATCTATACAGCATGGATAATGTTAGAGCTCACATGGACATAAGACCTGAAGCTTCCTTTCTACTGTAGGAAAGAAGGGAAGACCAGAGCAGGGGCTTTATGAAGTCTGGTTTCAGATCCAGGGACTAAAAGTTTGCTGTTGTGGGGATCTTCTCAGTGGAATGGAGGCAGAATTCTGCTCTAGAAGTCTTTTTAATGGATAAAAGTCTATTTCAGTAGCCTGGTGAGGAAATGGACTTATGAAGTCATGGACTAGTTGGCTAATTATAAAAGTCAATGCTTGCTGTGTCCTTCAGCATCTCCACCCAGTTCTACATGTCTTCAGAACCTTATGAACTTCTTAAGCAAAGGACTGGCTCATCATAGAAAGCCAAATATCACATAGTCACTCTGCTAAACTCAGAACTGGGTTCTGATGCTAAATACCATTATAAACCCAAAGGAAGGGGAAAAAAACCTAAGGAAAAAAATGAGGAACAATATTTAAGTGTGACTGTTGATGACTAACCTGAGAAAAAATAAACAAAAATTTCTAGCATCTGGTTATCAGACACTAGATTATAGGTACAATCCTGGTAATGTTCAGCTCTCCTAGGGTAGGGTCAAGGACATTCACAATCAGGATCAAGAACAGAACTGGACTTTTGTTCTGAGGAATGAGGCATTAACTCAGAACAGTTAGTGAAGTCAGAGGTCATGAGCCAAGGCAGGTACAGCTATTTGAACCTTTCCAAGTACTGTGCTATAATGCAAAATCACAGAAGAAGGGATCAATTTAAAAGTGTGAGTTTCAGAATTTAATAGTATATGTATTCTCTCAATCTGTAATTCTCAAATAATATGCACAGGATCATCTCAATTTCAGGTTCTGATTCAGTGGGTCTAGAGAAGGACTTGAAGTTATGAGATATTTCAACCGCATTCCCAGGCAAGAGTGCTGCTCTTCAGCCTTGGATCACACTGTGAAGGGCAAGGGTCTAGAGCAGTGGTCCCCGACTCTGACTGGAAGTCAGCTTTGAGCCATGTTGATTTCTATCCAAGTCTCTCTCACAGAGGAGATACTGATTGATTTTGGTGTTAAAAGCTCAACCAGCTTATATATAATTTGGGCACAAGTCTGAGACGACTTTTGTCAGCTCTCAATAGGTTACAAAAGATTTTTTTTTCAAATATTTCTTCTCATTTTTGTTCTGTCAATGAATTCTTTACTGATAGTTCTAGGGTTTGCAAATTTTCAGAATACTAAACTTTCTAGTCTTGCCTTCAGCCAAATAATATTGCAGGGAGATATTGTCTACTCTTCTGTTCGTAGTTGGATTTGAACGTGCTAACATTGTGAGTCTTATAATTTCTTATTTTGTTTTTAACATTTAAAAGTTACTATTAAAAAATTCTCATAAAAAATGTCCTCAGCATGATAGACAGTTTAGAAATTTCTATTTTCTTGTAGCTTTAAAAAGCATTTCTTGTCAGCAGCAGCCTTCTCTCAGCCCATGTCTGTTGTGTTCACTTACTTGTGTTGCTTGGCCTGTGCCCTAATGACCTGTCTGTTCTCTCATGACCCTCCTAAGCTGGAGCCAACCCCAGCTGAACATTCTTAGGAAGTTGATGTCTTGTTTAACTCCACATACTTCTCTTCTTAGAGAGAGGGGGGCAAACGAGGATAGCTATCGGTTGCAAGATGTGCAGAGCACACAGATAATCCATCGCCCTGTTGGGACAATCATCTGTGTGAAGAAGAGCCAACGACAGTCTCTCCACTTCCGTCATCCATTCTCATAAGTCTGGCTGCTTCCCAGTACCTAGCCTCTTCCACTCCCATTTCATCCCTATTTTCTGTCATCCCAGAACAGAAGGTTTGCATCAATTCAAAAGCTGGTTTATGAGGACTTTGAGTCTCTGGCTGATTTCTCCTCCCCACTCCCCCTAGTTACTACCATTCTGTATCATTCCAGAGACAATTCAATCCTAGGCACTGTGCCTACAGCTAGAGTAGGAAGCACCAAAAGGATCCTAGTTGCTTGGTGGAATGGGAATGGCTTGGTGTCTCCTAAGCACAGATGAGGTAATATATGGTCTTTAATTCGGGAGTGTTTAGAAGTAAAAATTTAACACAAAAATGCCATTTCTCAAAGGACATTGGAGCAGTATTTTTCAGACTGAAGATCACTGCTCAGTAGTGAGTGGTAATTCTTATGCTGCAATGTTTTGCTTTGTTTTTTTTATTAAATGATTTTTCCCTTTTAATTGAAAATAGATTTTTTTCTCACATAATATATCCTGATTACGATTTTCCCTCCCTCTGCTCCTGCCAGTTCCTCCCCACCTCCCCTCCCATCCAGATCTACTCCCTTTCCGCCTCTCATTAGAAAACAAACAGGCTTCTAAGGGATAATAATAAAATAAAATAAAAACAAAAAACAAAAAAATGAATACAGAAGAACTGCTCAAAAGAAACAAACATAAGGAAAAGAGCCCAAGAGAAGGCCAAGAAACAGAGTTACTCATTTAATTAAGGGCAGAATCCTTACAAAATCACTTCTTTCTCTCAAAATTGGAAGCTCTGAATATTGTGCCTAGACTGATAAAAATTATCTCATGGCCAAGAAGAGGCTGAGCAAACAGACACCCAAAGAATGGCAGGGTGTGGAAGAATCGGGGTCCTTGGTGGGGTCCTTGAGTTCTCAATTAGACAACCAAATCTGAGTATGTCTGTGTGTGAGACAGATTTTCCTTCTAGTTCTTATTTGTTCTTAAAGCATAACAGAAAAAAAGATCCATATAGGTTTTTGATAGAAGGGTATGACAATGCTAATTTCTATGAAAACTAAAATATTACAAGCTACACATCCTATTTAGATCTATTTAGTAGCCTTAGAAATCTGTATTTAAACTGTTGCATCCTCTAGGTTTTAGTGGCCCTGCTCCAAGTCCCAGCTACCCTTATCTGGGTTGCTGCCTCTTGTTTTCTAAAAACCAAGTTCAAATTCTCGGTCTCTCTCATTTGATAAGCTCAGAAATGCAGTCATGCCAACTCTAGCTGAAAGGAGACTCCTCTGTAACAGAGAGGGAGGAAATTTACATGGCTGTGTTTGCCTGTTTCAATTTCTTAATGCGATGTTTAGTTTTTCATCAAAATGTGAGAGAAAAATCGGCAGCTGAGAAATGATGGAAGAAAATGAGTATAAGGAACAAAGCAAAAACTGGGAAAATGTATAAAAGACTCCTTTCAAACACAAAGAGGAATGCAGACATAAAAGAGTGCTACATGGGCTATTTTCTATTATTTCACATTTTCATTTAGAGGATGAAAGCTGAGTGAAACTGGATGAGTTCTCAAGACGTATCCCAGGCTGACCCAGAACTTACTATGTAGCCCATGTCTTGAATTTGTAGAAATCCTCCTGCCTAGGGCTGGGATTATTGATGCGAACTACCATGCCCCACTTTTCACTAGAGAGGTCTACAAAGGATCCATGAAAAGGTCATATCAGATTATGACTGCATTACATACTGTGCATAAGAAGGACTGAGAACTTGTGGGGGATGACTATTTGGAAATGAACTTACAAAAAACGTAGTGAAGTGCTATCTGATTCATTCTGCTGCTTTCTGAATTCAGTAGAAAGCAGTGGGGTCCCAAAAGACACATGGGAGGCAGGCTTGTAGAGACCCACAGAGGTTTCCTAATGAGAACTTACTCAGGGTCCAAGAATCTGAGCTTGCTTTACTCAGCAGGACTGCATAAAGAGATGATTTGACCACGGGCATGATTACCAGGTGTTTGGAAGGGTCTACACTTGGCTGTGTGATGTGCATGGGGAGGTCTTTTGCCATGCTCCTTGGCATTGTTATAAAAAGCCCTTTTGAAGAGGCAGGAGGGGCCAGTGGGTTTTGATCTCGGTCCTCCCGATGCTATCCTATGTTTCTGTCTTTCTCTTCTTCGCTATCTTTCTATCTAAAAGTTTCTTATCTCTCTCTCCTCCTTATAGGAGCCCTTTTAAAAGGTGGGAGCTGGCCTCCCACATAGGCTGCCCAAACATGAACAACCAAAACAAAACAAAAGAGGGCACTAACAAATGTTTGTTTTCCATGCTCACAAGTGTGTACTGAGAGGATGAGAAAGTGGTAGGATCTTTCTGCAATTTGTTGATTCATCCCTTCAAATATGTGTACTGTTTCCTGAAAGACACAAATGGCCATGGGGAATTGAGTCGGATCTCAATATTCTTATGATATCTTTGCTCAGAGAATTATTTGCCTTTAAGGTTGAGGAGATTCTGGTTTAAAGGGCTGTTGATGTACCTCCTGTAACAGCCCCCAGACCTTACTTAGCACAACTGATGCCTTGTTAGAGGTACCATTCTACCCATAAAACCTAGCACATAGGCCCCCAGCAACTTCCGAAATGGGAACAAAGACCTAATCCATCAAACCTAGTCCATATTCCAGGGAAGTCCCTGAATGTACTAACCTTGCTTTTAGCTTTCTGTAATTCTGCTTTTTTTTTCCCCTCTTTTTAACCAATCCACTTTTTAATTCTTAAATTCTTGACATTACAGAACTAAACTGAAATTTATTAACATTCCATTCTTACATTTCTTATTGACTAACAGAAATAAAATCCATGAAGCAAAAAAACAAAAACAAAAACAAACAAACAAAAAACCCCACTAAACTAAAAACTGGGAAAACCTTATAAAACTAAACATGGATCCCAGCATTGATGGTTGAATAGAGAACGTAATTTTTCTTTAAATTCTTATCCTTACTAACTGAAATGTGGCAACCAGGATGCCATTTTTGTGCATAAAATAAAAAGGGATGCGAGGCTCATGGCTGTATAATTTGGGCAAATTCCCCATGCCGCTACTGGCAGGCCATTTAGACTTTCTTTTCAGCTTTAAGTGGTGGTCTCTGGTGGGTTACTGAGAAACATTATGGAGACCTCAGCAAGATTCGCAGAGACTCAGACACTGGGAGTCTAGGACTCCCTCTGGGGTGGCGGTACAGAAAAGGCACATTTCCTAGGAAGTGTGTGCCTGAGACAATTCAGGGTCAAAGGAACTTCTACTTCTAGCCCTGCCACCCCAGATGCTCTTGACACCTCACCCTAAAACAGGAAATTGCAGAAAGTCACCCAAATCTGCTGACTCTGGAGTAGGTCTGTTTATGACTCTCTGAACAGGATCTTAAGAAAGGTGGACAAGGCCCTGATTCTAGTGTCTGGGAACCATGTGAAATGTCACCAGACTCCCTGGTCTGTGTAGTGACCCACCCCTGGTTGCCTTTACTGTTTACCTCTCTGTGTACCTCTGTCTCAGGAGGTGTTCTGGAATCAATGGGGCCTCACCAGGTCTTGCCTGAACCTGAATTGCTCTAGTGCCCAAACAACACGCCAAAAGAACCCAACTGGGCAAAATGGAAGATGCCAAAAAGGAGGCAAATGGATAGTGGTTCTTGCCACTTGGAAGACCTGTACTCCCTGCTGCTATTAGAAGAGAGATGGTTGTCAAGCTCCACAAGGTCACCCATCTTGGGGCATCCAAATCTGCTGAGTGTCTCAGCCCAGATATTACATCCCTCAACTAGACAAGCTTGTCAAAGACATTGTGTCCAGATGTATCACTGGTACACAAGTGAGCTCTGGAGAGGGAAGAAAGGCTCTTGAAGGAATCAGTTCCTGAGGAAGCACCCCAAAGAACATTGGGAAGCAGATTTTGCAAAAATCAAACCCACAGTTCTTGCGTATAAGTGTTGGTTAGTTTTCATAGGTGACTTCTCTGGATGAGTATAAACCTATCCTACTGGAATAGAGACAACCTCAGTGGTCATCAAGAAAGTCCTCCAAGAGTTGACTTAAATCTGGGAGTTGCCTCTCTCCCTGGGTTCTGACAATGGTCCTGCCTTCACAGCCAAAGTTTCCCAAAATCTGGCAAAGGTCCTAAATATTGATTTGAAGCTACATTGTGCCCATAGGCCACAATGCTGAAGATAGGTAGAAAGATAAATAGGACCTTGAGGGAAACTTTTGACTAAATATGTCCTTGAGGCTGGTAAAAATTGGGCCAATCTCCTACCATTTTCTTTCCTAAGGATCAGGTACACCCCACATTGACAAGGTTTCACCCCATTTGAAATTATGTTTGGGAGGCCTCCCTCTCTCCTCCCTAAGCTAGGAGAAGTTCATAAGGCAAAGATTGCTAACCATTCCCTTATCAAGCCCTTACAAGCTCTTCAGCAAGCTGTGCAACTACTCATCAGATAGTCCGAGAGGTCAAGCCCTTGTTCCTGTTTGAGCTTGCCCACAAGTTCCAGCCTGGCAACCTTGTGTAGATAAAAAAGGATCCTGGCCTGGAGCCTGGAGCCAACATGGAAAGTCCCAAAACCCTGTGGTATTCACTCCCTCCACAGTAGTGAAGGTCACTGGTATCATGCTGTGGATCCACCACAGCTACCTGAAGGAAGCTACAGAGGACAATGGTAGATGGGTTATCATCAGGTCCTTTAACCCCTTACGATAAGACAGACGACACAAGCTGCCCTATGACTGATTGTTCTATTTTGTCTTCTTTGTCTCCCCAAGGGAAAGGCCCAAACGCCCATTAACCAAGACTCTGGGCAAGACAATTAAGAAAGGCCAAAACCAGGGAACTCATGGCCAATCTATCCACTGAGACCCAATCCACCTGCCAGCTGGATTTCTGTAAGAAAATCACATCTCGAAGCAACTGGGAGAAGAGGCCACACAAGAGTGTGCTCCTGGGGCTGTGGGCCCACTACTGTAAAGAGGGTGGGTCTCTGATCTACCTAGTTTACACGTGTTACATGGTATATAGTATTAAATATCAGCTTATTTAATTAAGAATTTAAACTGGTTCGCATCATGGAAGGTCAAATTTTTGTTTATAGTGAGTTTATTAGGAAAAAAGTGCTGAAGTTAAGGACTATTCCCACACTTAGAGATTCCCTATGCAAAGGGCATATAAAGAGATTTAGCTAGATGCCTCAACTCAATATAAAATAAATAAAATAATAGTGATCTCTTCTCCTTCATATTGGGTGTGCCACAGCTGTCTTATCATCCCAATATAGATAATTTCTTTATACTCAAATATATATTCTAAGTTACATACACCCTCCCTGATGGGTATATATCTTTCTAGGACTTCCTTTACTTTCTATCATATTCATAAATATGGCCATCCAACAATCATAAATTATAAAGAATAAAAATGAATCAATTTGTTATAAAGATTCTTTCTATCTAGATGTATAACTAATCACATTATTGACATTTTAAAAAATAACATTTCTTATAGTTTTGTAGCCTTGCACCTGAATCACCCATATCTATTTACAAAATGCAAAGTCCATGATTACACCACAACACAAGTGATTTAGACTTTTTGTAGGGAGACTTAGGATTGCACAATTTAAATAAACTTTCAGCTAGTCCTTATACTTAGAAATTGAAAGCAGTCTTTAGAAGTTAAGATATATCAGGAAAAGCAAGAATTTAACATGTAGATTTAAAAAATTAAATGTATACCTGAATTCAAGATTTGTTAAATCAAGACAATTGAACCAGTTGCTTCTTGGAGCAATGATACAAACTCATTTCCACAGGATTTATCAATTGTCCATCCTTATAAACATATTTCAAAGAAATGCTCTCAGAAACCATTCTGCCAACCACAAGAAATTTGGGGTTTGGTTAATCTAAAAGAAAAAAGTCACCAGTTGTAACTCTAATTGCTAAACGATCTTATTAATAAAAAACCCGGAGCCAGATATCGGTGTGAAAACTGAGAGATCAGAGCAATAGAACAAGCCAGCCTCACATTCTTACTTCTAGGAAATCCTTAGCCCAAGAGAGAGCTACTTTCTGTATACTCATGCCTTATATACCTTTCTGTGCCCTGCCATCTTACTTCCTCTCTCTGCCCAGCTACATCACTTCCTGTCTGTCTGTACAGACCCCCAGACCTCTATGGTTAACTAATGCTGGGATTAAAGGCATGTGCCACCACACCTGGCTCTGTTCCCAGTCTGGCCTTGAACTCCAGAGATCTGGATGAATCTCTACCTCTAGAATGCTAGTATTAAAGGCATGTGCTACCACTGCCTGACCTCTATGTTTAATAAAGTAGCTGGCTTTTTCCTCAGATCCCCAGGCAAACTTTGTTTATTAGAGCATAAATAAAATATCACTCCATTTACCTTTTTTGTCTAAAATAAAAAAATTATAACTAATACAAGAAAAACTATATATAACAAGTACAATAACTATATACAATACTCAATCCTGATTTTCATTCTTGCATTCAAACTTTGCATCTTAAATATGTTATGTCAAGTGAGAGACAAGGGTGCTTTGTAAATCAGAATCCAAATACTTCTAAGGACACATGTTTCCTATGGATAACTCACAAACAACCTACCTTGTGGACTTACCCCTCAGTTTCTCCTCTGCAGCCCTTTCTTTTCTCTTCACAACCTTTGTTCTGACTGTGAAGTCATGAATATATTCCACCTCTCTGAGGCTTTGGTTATTCCTAGCACATCCTTCTTCTTTAAAGTCTCCCATCACATTTCTAATATCCACAAAACCTACTCTACTTGTATCAACTAGAACATTATTAACTTCTTGAAACCCAGTTCCTATTCTCATAAGTATTTGTTTTTAAAGACTGTTTAGCTCCATTTGTTCTACTGTGGAACCTGAACAAAACTGAATCAACTATTGAGGGAATACTTAAAGTTACTTTTTAGATTTATTTTTTTTATTCTTCTCTCATCCTAGTCACAGTTTTCCCTCCCTTCATTCATCCCATTTCCTCCTCCTATCTCCCTTCTCTTCCAGATCCACTCCTTCTCCATTTCCCTTTAAAAAAGAAGAGGAAGAGGAGGAGGAGGAAGAGGAGGAGGAGGAGAAATTAAAGAACAGGCTTCCCAGAAATGAGGAATAGCAACCATTCTAATGTTCTAATTCCATTCATTGACTTATTAGAGAGGGGATATTTAGGCTTATGATATTTCTGTTCAGATGATTACTATACTAAAGGATTGTTGTGTGGTAATATTTTGTGCTCTCACAAATAAAGCTTGCCTGGAAATCAGAGTGCGGAACTAGCCCTTAGTTAATCATAGAAGCCTGGCAGTGGTGACACAGATCTTTAATCTCAGCACTAGGGAGGTGGAGACAGGAAGTGATATGGCTGGGCCAAGAAAGAAATATAAGGCAGGAGGAGCTGGTGAGGTAAGAAGTGGCTGTGGCTTTCTCCTTTGTCTCTCTGATCTTTTAGCATTTACCCTGATATCTGGCCCTGGGTTTTTGTTATTAAGACCAATTATGATTCACACTACATTGTTGAGTGGTTAGCTTTGGAAGTCTGCTCATTTGAAAATACAAAGAGCTTTGCATGGCATACTGGTTCAAGCTTGTGTTTCCCATACTCAGGATGTTGGAGCAGGAAGCCAGTCTGCATTGCTAAGATTAGGGAGATCATATCTCAAACAAAATAGACCAAAAGTCCAAAGATTCAATATTGTCTATATGGTCTAAGACAACTCTAGAGCACCATAGGTCATGGTGAGTGTGTATGCGTGTGTACAAACACGTAGAGAATGTGTGTAGAGAAAGAATACAGTGCTGAGAGAGAGCATCTATTTTGTATGAAGCACAATGACAGGATACATAATAAGTCAAAACCAGCCTTTGCTGTCAGGGGTGTTTCAGGTGTAAACCTGGAGGTAGATGTATACACACACCAAGAAAAAGATGCAGGTGGAGGCCCAAACAGATCTGCTGAGTGGGGGCTAAGAGCAGCTGCATGGAATATGGAAAGAGACAAGGTGTCATGGTCAAGCTGATTTGATTCTGAATCCCAATACAGCCCTACTGAGACCACAGCCAAATGGTTAACATTTGCTAACCCTCAATTTCTGTTACTCTGTAGGCTAGCAGGGACTAGCTTCTAGGGTTGCAGTGAGAAATAGAGATAAAGTAGGTAACGGGCCTGACACATGGTGGGGGAAATAAACAAGTTGTCATCATGGAAATGGCCAATACTGTGAGTTTTTATATTGAATCCTGTCCCATACTTGGAACACAAAATCAACAATCCCTTCATCCACCTGAGAACTGTTGTTTTTTTTAAGAAACTGGCTTCAGGTCAGGAGGGTTTAAGGCAAGGGTCAGTTTTCACTGCTGTTTAAGCAGTATGGGCCATGTTGGAAGCTCCAAGGTCAGAAAAGTCTAGATAAACAAGGCCAACTCAATGCTCTATATTTAAAATCAGTTAGTCTAAAACACTACAATAATTTTCTGTGTTTGTAAAGGTCTTGACATCCATATCCAGAAAACACTGCACTTTTTAAAGGTTAGCTTGCTGTGTGCAGCCGTAACTGAATATCAATGACAGGGTGATGTGGAAAAAATCATAATGAACATCTTAAGTTTTTATTTCACAAAACTCTTCCCTTGGGCTCTGGTAACAGAAATGAGTATTTTCTAGAGACAAGTTCTCCCCTTTGTCAAGGTGCCCTGTCCAAGAGACAGCCTTTTGAGCCAGGCAAGGTGATCTCATGCTTCCCTATGAATCTGGATCCCAAATGATATTTTCAAAAGCATAAGGAAAGACAAAGTTAATGCCTGCCTATGAGAGCTCAAAAGAGACTCGCCAGATTTCCACCAGACAGCACTCTGATTCTGTCCTTTTTGTAGCTTTGGCTTCAAGTCTTCCATAAGGAAGACACGTGCTTTAGTACATCAATGGCCATTCTTTTCAAGTCTTCTATTTACAAGTCTTAACATTTTCACAATAAATTATCTTTCCATTTTAGTCACCTGTGGTAGATTTTTGTTTCTTGCACATAGTACTGAGACAAGGTAACATTTTGTCTATTCTCTATTTACATTTTAAATCTGGTGACTTTATGCTTTTTGTGTGTTAAAATTTCTCTATAATGTGTTATTTTTGTAACTAGAAAGCCCTAATAAATTGAAAATGTAGCCAGGAGTGTCATCTGTAATGGAGATAAAACTCAAGGGAGGTAAACCCCAGTTTGAAAACTAGTAGCAGTTTTTAATAGAAAGATAGACACTCTTTATAGCTAACTGTCAAGCCACCTGAGAAAGTAGAAGACAGCACCAGGAAGGGAGGAGGGACCAGAACGGGAAGTTAAAGGTATTAACTACCACACTTTGTAAATTAGGACATGTGTATAATCCCCAGCCATTGCCCCCATAGTTGCCACCTGGTCCCCATTCAATCTAGTATGAATCTATTGTGTTCTCAGAAGGTATGGGGAAGAAAAAGATGCACCTATGCTCTGAATGTAGGGTCAAGACCATTTGAACAATGATGCCAAGGTCCTAGGTGCTAGAGCATGGTCTTGATAGGAGGCAGGAGTGGGGGGGGCCTACTTACAGATTGGCCAACCTGACTGGTTCTAGGCACTCCTTATCCTATATCAGGAAATGCTCCCAGACAAGAGGGTATCTGGAGCACAGTCTTTTTGCCTGGGTTGCTTAAGCTGTCTCATTTTTTTTTCTTCTCGAAAAGAGAAGAATCATCCTGAAATGCATGTAACACACCAGCCTCAGATGCACCAGCTTGCTGTAAGCCTAGGATAAATATGTTTATTTGATTTTCAGTCCTCACCTGATGGGTCCTTGAACAAATGTTATTTCTGGACTTGCAAAGCATTGCAATGCTATTTTCCAAGGACTATGCAGGCTAATCAGCTACCACCAGTGAAGGAAAATAGAAAGAGATTCTTCTTTCTGGCTGCTAATCCCAACCTAGAGTCTAAAGTATAATAAGGTCATCTTCAAAGACAAAGGACCATGTGTTTTCATGCGTTTCTTCCAGGCAGACATTTTCCTATCAAGTGGTTGTTTTCATTATTTCCATCTGCAAGCCAGGCTTGGCTTGGCTTGGTTTTTTTTATCACAGCCACAAAGAAATAGTGTTGCCTGGGTTGAGCCCAAGCAGGGTGTCTCTTTCATTTCCAGGATGCCATCCCTGCTCCTCTGCTTAGCTTGTTCTCACCTCAGTCACCAAGTTTGTGTGACTTTCAAGGATCTGTTGTTTTTTTGGGGTTCTTTTTGTTTTGCTTTTTGCTTGTTTGTTGTTTGTTTATTTGTTTGAGACAGAGTTTCACTTTGTTGTCCTAGCTGGCCTGGAATCCACAGAGATCTGCCTGGTTCTGTTGCCTGCATATTGCTTTTAAGTGCATGCCACCATGTCTGACTGTGCTTACATTTCAATGTTATTTTTCTTCTTTCTCAATATTTACTGATCTCCCAGTGGCTCATTATTTCACTTGACTGCTGGCCACTCACCCGTTTTGTTTTCTACACTGCTATCCTTCTACTCCTGTTGGTCCCCTTATGACCTGTCTGTCACGTGTGTTAGTTTTTGGAGCTCTAACAAAACAAAACAAAACAAAACAAAACAAAAACCACCATGAGATAACAATATAGAAGGGGGAAAGGTTTCTTTACTCAAGGTTGCCACGATTGTAGTCCACAAGTCTGGGTCCCTTGTTAGAATGTCCGGATGATAGAAACTACAACAGAACTCATGACAGAGAGAAGAACACAGAGAGGCAGGAAGCGACCCGGGACAAGATATCCCTATAAACCATCACTAGTGACCTACTTACTCCAGCTGAGTTCTGCTTCCCAAAGTTTCTAGAACTTTACAACATAATCCCACCAGTGGGAGAGCTAGTCTCCTACAAATAAGCCTTCTGAGCAGGATAGTTAATATACAGATTATTAAGCCTGTGTTTTGTCATGATCTAAACAAGTCTCTACATCCTGCATAGTTTTCTGCCCTAGAAACACCCTCATATTGGTTAGCAAAGTAAAAATTACACACAGGTCACTGAGACAAAATCCCTATGCCTAGTCCTAATCCTCCCAAGTCATAGTGGTAGGAATGAAAAGCTTTTATTTCTTGCTTGCTTGGAGGTGACTTTCTCAATAACTGTTTCTTTTATCCCCAGTATAGGAAGCTTACTTTCACTTCATATTACAGTGGACCTCGGCATTATTTTAAATGGTCCTACCTCCAAATTATGAACTAACTGCATGTAACAATGACTCTTTACCAATGGCTTCTAACTATTCCCACTTGAACTCATCATAACCTTTTATCTACTAATCCTTACATGCTAAGCCTCAGTCTAGTCTGTTTCTTTCTTCATTTCTCTCTTTATTCAAATTGCATGTCAGAATTCTTGATGTAAACATCATTTCTTCAGGAACCTTGGCATTCTCTCTTCTCTGATTCCTGACATATCATGATATGAAACACTCTGCCGAGATTATCCCACAATGGTGGACTGGACCTTCTGAAACTGTAAGCAAAAATATAACTTTCTTCCTTTAAGAACAAAAACAAAGCAAACAAATAAAAAACAAAAAACCCACTCTTGTCAGCATTTTGAACTTCTCTATACCTTTGTATTTTATCACACTCAACCTGGGCTATTGTGATTTGCCTCTGATAAGATTTAAGCATATCAAAATTGCTGAATAAAAAAAGTAGAGAGAAATTTTACCTAAACAAATCCATCACTACTGTTGGAGGATATTCGACCATACTGTAAAATGCCAAGTTTGTATTTGTATTAATTAAATAAAATTAATCTTGAGTTAGGAGGCTGCATTAGCAGCTAGTTGATAGAGAGTAATCATAGAGCGTCAGAGGGCATCTGGGAGAGATAAAGACACAGGAAGTAGTAGGGTGGGGTTTGGAGTGGCACAGCCTTTTCTGGTTTGACAAAGCAGAAGCACGGGTCTTTTGGGGACATCAGCATGGAGGGCAGGTTAGCTAATTGCAACTCAGTCTCTCTGAGCTAGCAGGTTTTACCCAGCCTTTTTTTAATCTTGAGTCTTATTCATAAATAGACCTATAGAGATTTAGTTAAAGCTAACTTTAGTGGCAGCAGCAGGATCAGTGTCTGAGGGAACAGAATTCCCACCAGGCTGCAGCCTGAGTGCCCAGGCCGCTGCCAGAGAAGCAGGCCAGTAACTGCAGTGTTGCAATTGCTGGCTTAAATAGCAGTAGATTAAGGCACAGCCACTGTGCTGAAGTTAAAACATTTGGCACTCCAATGTGTGGATTGACCACACAGACCGAGAAGTCATGCCAGCCAGCTCTGCCATAGTTGCTGTCTGGGCCTCTTCAAGCAAGCACTCACAGCAGGCAGCTGTCACATGCTGGGACTCTAGAAAGCAGTCTAGCACTTAGAAATTGTGGGAGGGGCTTGAGTTCTCCACTGACACTACTGAGAAGTCCTCAGGTTTGGTGAGATACCTGGGAAGTCCTTTAGTAGAGAGTTAAATAATACTGAAGGAAAAACCTTTCCCATGTTAAGAATGGGGAACATCATAATACAGGGTTCTAGGACCCTGTATACTGTTACTGTGGATGGTTTGAAAATGGAAAGTTTAAGTAAGGGGATAAATGACTTAGCTGGAATTGACATAATGTCAGTTGTAATTACTATCAGTTTGGTAATTAATATTTTATCCTTAAAAAAGTGGTTTGATAAGTAGCTGAATATGATAATTTGATTGATACAATACAAGCTTTAGAAAGACCTACTAAAGGAAATAAGAAAAATACTCAGACACAAAAGGAATTTAGAGCAGAACCTACCTCACCATTGCATTATGAAGCTGAAGGCCTAAGATTATTAGAATACCAATCTTAATTTATCCAGTTACCATACAAGGAAGACTACCAGATGATAGGTGCCCCCAAGGCTATGCAGAAGTTAATTGGAATCCTATAGAAATGTTAGATTTGAAGAGATTTAAGGAAGCAGTCATTACATACGGTAAGCATTCACCCTTTGTGAAATGGATGTTAAATTCATGGGCTACAATGAACAGAATCATTCAACAAAACTGGAAAGATTTAGTTACAGCAGTATTGGAAGCTGGTCCTCAGTTAAAATGGAGATATGATGGATAGAGAAAGCTAGGGTTCTAGAACAAATGAGGTAGGATTAGAGGTCGTGAAATTTCTCAAGACTAGCTTCTCAGTGAGGGTTAGTATGCTGATTTGTAAAGATAATCTATATTTGATGAAAACATCTTGATTCTATGCTGTACATCAGCTGTGAATGCTTGGAACAGGGCTGAAGAATCAGTAAAGAGTACTGAGTTATTTACTAACATTATCCAAGGCCCCCCAAAAAAAAGCCTTCACTGATTTTTTTTTACAAAGATTGACCTCAGCTGTAAATAGAATGATATCAGATCCAGATGTTAGACAAATATTAACTCAATCTTTGACTTTCAAAAATGCTACTTCAGAATGCTAAAGGGTGATTAGCTCATTAAAAGCAAAATCAGCACCCATAGACAATCTGAAAGAATATTATCAGTAGATAAAACAAAATTTTCAGGAGAGACCATAAAAATATTTTGGCAAACTTCTATAAATGATCAAAAACCAAAGCTAAAATTACAAATAAATGGCATTAAAAATCAAAACCAAGGGTTTCATAGACATAGGTGCAGATGTAACAATAATTTCACCAAAATCTTGGCATCCAGACTGGCATCTTCAGGAGGTAAATGTTCACCTTCTAGGGATTGGAGCTTTATCTTAGGTAAAACAAAGTGCAAGATGGATTGAATGTATAGTCAGAAAGACAAATAGGAAAATTAAAACCATATGTGGCTAACACAGCAATGAATTTATGGGGACATGATTTGTTGTAGCAATGGAAAACGCAGATTAATAATCCTCCAATCTCAGAAACAAACTGTAAATTAACATATGCTTCTGAGAAAAATAATAAAGGGTATTATCAAGGACAGTCATTGATTGTTCAGGGTATACATAAGCAGGGTATAACAGCTGCTGATCTTTCAAAGACACCAACAGTCCTGCCTTAAAATGGTTAACTGAAAAAACTGTCTTGGTGGAACAATGACCTTTGACATCAGAAAAATTACAGGCATTAGAATACCCAGTACAGGAGCAGTTAAATGCTCAATGTATTGAAGAATCAACCAGTCCTTGGAATTTTCGTATATTTGTTATTAAAAATAAATCAGCTGATATGGGTTCTCATACTTATGATGAAACTTGGATAGGAGAGGTAATTTCTAAAACTTTTAAGAAAAATCAAAAGGTCAGATGTTTTAATTGTGGTAAACCATGTCATCTGAAAAGGTTATAGGCAAGGTGTCCCTAGAAACAATGTTTTCTCTAGGGTTAATACAAACAGAAGGCCCCAGCCTTCTGGAGTATGCAGAAGGTGTGGCCAAGGCCAGCACTAGACTAATGAAGGCAGATCAACAAGGGACAGACAAGGTAACCCTTTGCCATTTAGAAATGTTTTAGGGGGCCTCTCATTTTTAATTATCAATTCTACAAACCTTCTGTTCTTCTCAGGATGGAAAAATATACTTATCTAGCCTACTTTTGGACCTACACTTCTACAACCTTTATGCTTCCTCTGCCTTAGGTTCCCTTTAGTTCTTCTAATGTTACACCTGATACTTCTTTTCAAATATTTTTTTACTTTACTTTTAATATTTTTTATACATATGGATGCTTCACCTGCATGCATGTTTTTGTACCACATGTGTGGCAGGTGTCCACAGAAGCAGGAAGAGGAAAACAAATCCCCTGCAACTGGAGCTACAGATTGTTGTGAGCCAACATGCAGTTGCTGAAAATTAAGTCTGGATCCTCTGGCTAAACAGCTTAACCCCCAAGCAGTCTCTGTAGCTCTCAGTCTGAAAATTTCTTAATGATAATATTTACTCAAGTTATTTGATAAATCAGCATTTCTAATCCTATTGGATAATGCTTGAAGGGGAAGGACCTGGAAATTTGTCTAGTTAAGACACTTAGGTCATTCTTAGTACAAGAAACATTGAGAAATTCACACCAGGACCCTCTTCTACTTGGATTTTTCTCCTGTGCACACTTTGCTTGTGAGTAGATTCTCCTGTCTCCTGGCCACCACACCAGTGTCTTCCTACTTCCTGTACAACCATCACACACCCACTCATGGCTACCACCAAGTTCAGGAGGTTCTTTAGTTATATCTTTTTGTATCACTACATTTCTTCCCTCATTGTACTTAAATCCAATCTTAATCATGTATATTTATTTGGTTATTGGTATCTCCCTACCACATCATGATGTCAGGTGCCATATCTTTTTTTAATCCATCATCTTTTCCACATCTGTTCTAGTCTATTATTGTTTTCACAATATCTAGGCAGTGCTCATGTGTACATAATTATCATTTAATAATAATTAATATTTTAATGGAAATATTAGGAATGTATTAATGAACAAAGTTACTCTTAACATGGGCAAGCAACATTAAAGATTAAAAATTACCATCTCAGGGGCTGGAGAGATGGCTCAGGGGTTAAGAGAACTGACTGCTCTTCCAGAGGTCCTGAGTTCAATTCCCAGCAATCACATGGTGGCTCATGACCACCTATAATAGGATCTGATACCCTCTTTTGGCATGCACGTATACATGCAGAGCACTCATACATAAAATATAAATAAATAAAAAAAATTTAAAAAATGACCACCTCAGGGTGTCCTTACATAGCCTCAACGGGATATTTTTAATGTTGGGAAACTTGCTTATGGTTGACTAGGGTTACAGCACACATTTTAAAGAAAATTAAAGCCTCCCTTCCTGGGCTGGATCTGCAGATCCAAAGCTACAGGATCTCCATGACACAGGGTAACAACAGGACATGCAAGAGGAGGACCTAGTACCGAGGATCTAGCAGAAGTCAGAGGCCTCAAACCAGACCAATGACTCATTACAATGAACACTACAAGTAAAGATGTACCAACTAAAGGGTAAACTGTGTGACACTACAGCTTCCATGCTAAGACATTGTAGTTTGTGTTCTGACAAATAAAGCTTACCTGGAGATCAGAGAGTGGAGCCAGCCACTAGCTAACCATAGACGCCAGGCTGTGGTGGCACACACTTTTAATCCCAGCACCTGGGAGGAGGAAGCAAGAATATCAGTTCAAGGCCACCCTAGGCTTCACAAGATTGAACCAGTCAAAAAGAGAAACAGAGCCTGGTGGTAGTGATGCACACCTTTAATCCCAGTACTTGGGATCTCATGCCTTTGATCCCAGCCCATGGGAGCCTCACCCCTTTAATCCTAGCACTAGGGAGGTGAAGACAGGAATATAAGGTGGGTGGAGACAGGATCTCGCCCCCATTCAGTCTGAAGATACATAGAGACAGGATGCCCCATTCGGTCTGAGATTTTGTAGAGTTAAGAAGTCTCTGGTGGGTGGCTGACTACTCTCTGCTTTTCTGATCTTTCAGCTTTCACCCTCAATATCTGACTCCAGGTTTTTATTGTTGAGACTAATTAGGATCACACTTTATGATTCCTCTAAATGATACTCCCTTCCAACATTTGGGTGCTTTTAGCTCATGTCTGCTATGATTTTTCTTCTCCAACAGAAATAAACATAGTTATTTCAATAGTTCCTCATTGGAGACAGCTCTCAGACTCAGTTACCTCTCCCCAGTTTGAGAACACTTTTATCAGCACACATATAGGAGAGAAACAAAGAGTCATGAAACTCTGGTGTCTTCAGAACCGTAACTTTAAGTCATTACTTTAAGAACACAAGTCTGTTCAGTTCCCTCCTCCAGTTAGAGTTTAAATTACAAAGTCATTGAACGACCAGGCTGCAATATCTCCAAGAGGGATCACACCTACAAGGCAATGAATCCACGGGACCCTGGGGATTTATTGCAAGTCCTTTTATTGGAGCAATTTGTTGACAAATGCTCAAGGAAGAGTTCCAAGCAATCAGTGACAATAAAAACCTCATGAAGATAATTTCCCAAATACTGTCCAGGAGAAAAACAGAGACACAGTCCTTAGCCAAAGGTAGGCTTTCTGTACCTTTCTCCTAATTGTTTTATTTATCATCTCTGGAGGAATTTTAGATGTTTCAAATCTAAAGCTACATCAAATCTGGGATATATAAAAATAGCAGAGGCATTATATTTATCTCCACTCACTAACGCTAGCCAAAAGCTAAACAGAATTGGAGTTTAAATCCTATTACTCTCTCACAGCTCCAACCCCCCAGGTCACAATGCCAAGTGATACAATTGCTTTTGGGATAAGAAAGGAGACTGCCACACAGACCAGTTGTGGCCGGTGCTCAGGAAGAGGGAGCACAAGGGTATTCTAGATTAAGAGAATTATATGTGACTTTAATGAGTAGAAGTCTTTCTAAAGGCCACTCTCCTAGGTTTCCTCAACATGAGAGGCAGAAGAACCATGGCATTGCCTGGCTGTGGGCCCAGAAGGCTACATGTCACCTAAGAGAGTGCGCTAAGAGTTACTTAACTATTTTAAGTGACTCAATGAACTTTAAGTAAAATCAGGTAGTAAGTGGCATCTTGAACTTTGCCAGTAGCTCATTGGGTCAGGATATAGTACTTATAAGTTCAGAAACAGGGGGAAACTCGCTGTCATAGTGGAGAGGGAGAACTCCTAAGAGAATACATCCACACTAGGACTAACATATGCTACCATTCCCTCTCACCTTATTAACACTCCTTAACGCCCACATGTCCTTTCATGGTATGGCTAAACACTGAAGATAGCTGAAAGAGTAGCAGGAGCAGGACCCAAAACTCCCAAATGTGGGTGTGCTTTTATGTGTTCATCCTTCCTGCAGCTAGGACCTCTGTCTTTTTTGTACATCCAAAATCCATCTAGAATTAGAAATCCACACTAAATGTTTCCCTTTCCCCAAAGTGTTTCCTGGTCTTCTCAGCTGAAAGAAAGCTCTTTTTTGAACTCTTTGACACTTTTTCTTGCCTTTGTTGAGGCATGGACATGTTTTAGTCTGACCTTTGATATCTTCATATAAGTAGATAGGGAGAAGAGAAATATCCTAAGTTTGGGGGAGGACAAAAAATAAGCAGTAAATGGGAAGAAGGTATCAGCCAATATGCACACAAACAGCATAAATCCAGAGGGTCCCAAATCCAGCATTGGCTTTTTGCAACTACGTGCCAGACTAATCTGTATCCTGTAAGCTAAGACTCAGTAACAATTCCCAGCCCTTCAGTATCCTCACACTAATAAATCAACTTCTGTTCTAGAAGTCATAGAGGAAAGGATTTAAAGTGACTAAGATCTTTAAAACTTAATATACATAAGTAATACAGGTAAAATCAAAGACAAATTATAAAAATGGAATAAATGCCTATTGATATACTTATTGAGACTAAAGAGTTATCTAAACATAGTAGATGAATAAAAATTGATATGGATTGTTGCAAATGATCCAATAGAAGAATAGACATATTTTGAGAGCTTAAATAACTATCTTGGAGGGAAATTTGAACATATGTCAAGATGTTTAATTTCTTGTTCTTGCACAGATTTTCCACAAGAACCACTCTGGATAAGGATGCTACTTAAGTGACTCTGTATATAGCTCCTGCTGCAGCCCATCAGATGACTCATAGTACAGTGACCCACGCACACTTGCATTTAGCAAGTTTGATAACTTGATTGATAGAAGCTCTAGCTTGATGGGATCCTGAATGCATGAAAAGGAGAAAATGAATTATGCACAAGCATTCACCTTCCTGTTCCTGACTGCAGGTACTTCAAGCCTACCATTAGGATTTCCCTAGCATGATAGACTGCATCCTAGAACTGTGATCCAAAACGAGCTTTTCCTACTCAAGTTGCTTTCTTTCCAGGACGTTATATAACAACAACAAGATGAGTGACTAAGACACTTATTGAGGAAAGACAAATTGACCTAATTTCCATTTGGTGTAGATGTGCTATGAGCCTGTTATGTGGTTGTGTTTATCTGACTCGGGCCAATGCTCAATTTCAAGGTGCTATGCTTTGAATAGGAACTATCCCTCAAAGTTGGATGTTTTGGAGACTAGGTTCCTTCGCAGCCTGTAGCAATACCCAGAGGTAGCAGAACCTATAGATGGTAAGGTTCACTCATGTGAAGATGTTAGTTCACTAGGGACATGGCCTCAAAGAAAATATTGGGATGCCAGACATTTATCTTCTCCTCCCCTTTGTTTCCTGGCCAAAGTTAAGGGAGTCTCAGCTCCTTGTTACATAGGCCTTGCAGTAATGCACTGTGTTGCTGCAGGCCAAATGCAACAGGGCCAAGAAACCATGGGCTGCAATGTTTGAAGTCTTTCTGCCTTAAAAGATGGGTTATCTCAAGAATTTGTTACAGTAACAAAAGAAAATCATGAAGGTCTTCTTCACTCCTCCCTCATTCTGTTCAAACTGTTTAAAACACTTGGTGGATGTTCCATGATTCACTCAATTAGTCTACTATTAAGGCATTTATGATGTTTCTAATATTTTGTTTATACAGATAATGCTGCAGCTAGGAATCTTGGCATGTGCTTCTCTTTCTGCTTTTCATGTTGTAGCTCCTGGGGAAAATCCCCAGAGGAAGCTTGGGGAAAAGCTAAGTATATTGGCAAGTTTCTTTTATAGACTTGTTACATTTTTCACTCGGAAGGGAGATGGTTTAGTGTGTGTGTGTGTGTGTGTGTGTGTGTGTAAGAATAGGAAGGTCAAAGGAAGAAGATTTTTTTAATTTCTGAGCAGACATCTTTGCTCTAAGTTAGCTCTACAGTAAGTCTATTGTCAGGATTGTCTCCTTTTAAGATCAGCACTGATTTCCATTCAATAGCCATTGATAATTAGATCTGAATAAAAAAAAAAACATTATGACTCTGTATTTGTTCTCCAATCCTAGGACTCTTCCCTCCAACTTCAGCCTCTCCCAGGGTAAGCCAATGTAC
The DNA here is from genome assembly GCA_902168405.1 of Peromyscus aztecus. NCBI lineage: Eukaryota > Metazoa > Chordata > Mammalia > Rodentia > Cricetidae > Peromyscus > Peromyscus aztecus. Next base: position 993 of record CABHPQ010121102.1, on the reverse strand, counting down.
TTAAGGAAAACTCTCCAGAACCACCTCCATCTTCGCTGCTCCCTCTACTGGTATAGAGGAGGCAAAAGGTTGCCTTTCTTCTCTCTGGTTTGTTTTTTAAAGACTTGGCCTTATGCCTTAACTATTAGACCATCAACAGGAGGAAAAAAATCACGTGAGTTGATTTAATTCAATTTTTACATAACATAGAGGTTCATTAGGAAATTAAGGTCAGGGACACTCACATACTGAATTGGACTAAGTGGGGAATCATGAAAATGTCATCAGCAAGGGGGCTGGAGTGAGAGTAGTTATTTGGATACAGGAGTGACCTACTAGGAATATAAATTTATCAAGGTTTTCTTGACAAGATTTTCCTAAGTCTTGGTTTCTTGCTTCCATGCTGGAGTAAGAAGACTTTGCATTATCATTTCTTTTCCTGCTTTAGGAAACAAAGGATAGACAGAGTGATGCTGCACTAATTTTATTAAGTAGTCACTATGCCCGAGCAACACGCTGTAAATGCTGTGTTCTGTGTTCCTTCTCTCACTAACTAGGTGCCAGTACGGTGCTAAGTGGGTCATAACCATTCTCAGTTTCTCAAGGGCTTTTCTGTCTTGGTTCCCCATTGTGTACTCTAAAGCATCAGTTTCTGTCTTCCCTCTGTTGCCCCTCCCCAACTGACATCAACATATGCCAGTTGCCTAACACCTCTTCTCTTTAAAAATAACAAATAAACTCTCTTTGTGCTGTCTCATTTTTTCCTCCCTCTGTTCTTAGTCAAATTTTTCAAAAGCCTTGCCTCTACTTCCTTGTGTCCATTGCATACCTAAATGTTTCCTGGGATATTTCTCGCCTGTAAAATGTCAAACAATAGTCTGTTGCTCAAAATCACTAGCAGAAAACACCATTCGACCCATTGCCCTAGAGGTGTTTCTTGAATCTCCCTCATCCTCTGAGAACCTAAAGCACCACAAATCCCCTGCTCTTTAGCTTTCTCCTTTGGTGCCTTAG
>CABHPQ010121101.1:0-22492 GCA_902168405.1 Peromyscus aztecus | reverse complement strand
CAGGCAGTCACTGGGAATGGCACATGAATCTTTTGAAACCCCAAAGCCTATTCCCAATCACACACCTCATCTAGCAAGGCCACATCTCCTAATCCTTCCCAAATAGTTCCAACAACTGAGATTATTCACATCTATGAGCCTACGGAGGCCGTTCTCATTCAGGCCTCCACACCACCCACCTCGAATGGCTGGGGAAGGGACAGAGGAGACAAGTGGTGGCCGTGTGTATTTATCGGCTCATTCATCAACACTTACTCATCAGACAGGTCAAAAGACACACTTGTGAAGCAGTGTACTCCTGGTGTTCTCAGCCTCGCTCACCAGCTCATACTTAAACATGCCACCTGCCTGGTCCACCTTCTCAGACCATGGGAGGAGGTCGAGACTCTTCCTGTGCTCATCCCCGGCACTCCCAGACACCGCTGGAAGGAGCAAAGCTGATACCACATTTGCACGATGGTATTCAGTTTGCGAGCCAGATGTGAGCGCCACGTGAGTCCAGTGCTGCTGTCTTAGACCCCACTACGCTTATTCCAGGATGGGGGAAGCTAAACAATTATGGGGTGGGCCTCAGCTTGGGCCTGACCTGGAACTAAGATGGCAGATAACTTGAAGGCCAGTGAGTGAATTCTAACCAACAATCTTCCTGACCAGATGCCCAATCAAAAACTGTAAAGAGCAATTCTGTCGTGGATTGCTGGTTAATTCTGTGATGATAACTATGAGGTACACAGGCACCTAGACTTTCTGTCCCACTCTTGTTTTCTGGGATATATGGTTCCTCTGAGCATAGTGGGAGCAGACCACACTTAATTCCTTGAATATTTGCAGCATTGTTAGGACCACTGAAAAATTCTAGGACAAATGAGGAAAAATTACACAGGTATTTAATGAGGCAGCTGTTTATGACAAAGAGAATTATGCTGCTCTAAAAAGAGAATCTTTAAGATAAAATGCTCATCTTGGGAAAAAAAAGGAAGGGGAAAACTAGGTTAATAAGGATCAGAGGCACCGAGGTTGAGCAAGGAACAGCGTGTTTTCTTACAAGCGTTGGTGACAGATTATCATTCCTAGAGGGCTTTTTCCTACTTCAGAGGAGTTGGAGGGTGTTTAAAGTTTCCATCACTCCCTTCTTCCTCACCTTCCTCCTCCTTTTTAAAATGTTTTCAAGAATGAAATCAACCCTTTCATGGCCATTATAAAATAAGAAAACAATAATGGAAAGTAGGGAATAGTAATTCTACCACGCAGAAGTCGTCACACTAACACTTTTTGTGAATGACCTCCTAATAACTCTCATACACACATATACACAGACATGTGTGCACACACAATTTTAAAACTTCGACTTTATGTTATGTATCCTTATGGTGATATTTTCTTTTGTATTAAAATGTTATTTGTATAATAAATAAAGTTGCCTGGGGGTCAGAGCTATTAGCCATAGGAAAGCAGGGCAGTGGTGGTGTACGTTTGTGATCATAGCACTTGGTAGACAGAGCTAGGTAAGTCTCTGTGTGTTCAGGGATACAGCCAGCATTGGATACACATGCCTTTAATCTCATTACCAACCATAGAACACCTGGAGGTCTATACAGATAGGCCGTAATGAGGCAGTCCTGTGGTTGGGTTTACAACCAATGAGAAGGCAGAACAGAGACTCTATAAAAAGACTTTAACCCAGAAAGCCTGGCTCCTTCGGAGAGGTAGGACCACTGCAGGAGGAAGGGTAAGGTTTTGGCTCTTAGCTCTGACCTCTTGGCTTTCTTCTTTGCATTGGTTCTGTGTTTCTTATTTATACGACGGTTGGTTACATCTACATATCCTTTTTGCTATTTTTTTCTGCCAAACAATATATGCATTTTTTTTTCATATCAAACAGTGTAGATATGCCACTGTTCTTAATGGTTGACACCTTTCCCATCCTATGGCAATATTTATTAACCAAACTCCAGATGGTATCTGGGTCAGTGAGTCTCTTCCGTATGTGATTCTATAGCTCAGATGGTCTAAGGAGGGTATCTCCCCCCCCCACTCCCCCCACCACAGTGTGACATCCATGGCCAGAGTGGCAGCGTGTTGAAGTCCTGATAACTTTACGTGACAGTTACTCTTGATTAGCAAGTTGATGAGGTAGTCACTCCTCTGGGTACATGTCTGAGGATACTTCCAGACAGGGCTTGTTAATCCCGAAATGCGCCAGAAAAACTAGTTCCATCATTTTGACTGAATTTAAAGCAAGCTTTTATTAAAACTTTAAATACTGGCCAAGATAGAATTTGGTCAGGACCATCACCTGGAAACTTTTCAGGTAAGTGGCCCTGAGACACATGTTGGTGGGGCTTTTATGGACAAAAACCATAGGCTACTGTGCTTTCCCATGAGGCTTTGTCATTTTCTAAGAACTGCAACTCCCAGAATCCCAGGAAGTTACCTGGTTCTTGGGCAGGTGGGGCTTACAGGTTAACTTCGGGTCTAACAGTTTAGCTGAGGTGGGGAGACTCACCCTGGATGTTGTCATTCCATGGGGTGGCCGTCTGGACTGAATAGAAAGGAGTAAGCGAGCTGAGCAGCACTCATCTCCTTCCTGACTGTGGAGACGACATGTCTCACGTTCCTACTGCTGTGCTCTCCCCGTCATTATAAACGTCACTCTCAAACTTCAGTCCCAAACCACTTTCCCCCTAAATTGCCTTTTTTTTTTTTTTGAGTATTTTGACACAGCAAAGGGAAGAGTAGCTAACATACCCTGCAAAGACACTCCAGGATTGATAACTTCAGCCCTCCTGGAACAGTGAGTGCCGTTCCCACCTTCCCTGACACCAGAGGCTGCAGCCTCCCTGGCCTGCCCCCCACTCCACCCCCATTGTGTGCTATTCGCCTCTTCTTCCCTGAAGGGAAGCTTGGCTCCCCCACTCCATGCCAAGAGAAATGAGGACAGTTTTTTTTTTTTTAATTTTACCTTAATCACATCAAATTAGGACAGGTGGCAACCTTGTAGGCATGTAATTATGAAAAATGTCTGTGCTCAATGCAGCCTGTCTTTCTAGCTTCCCAGGCACATAGGACACCTGAGCCCAACTTCTCTGCTCTCAGCTGGTGACTCACAAAACAGTCACCTACATGCTCTGGATGTGACGGCACTGGGATGCCAGAGACTAAACTGTAGCATGAATCTTAAAAGTTCTTATTAATAAAATCAAACCTGAGGCCAGTTATTGGGGTGAACACTGGAAGGTCAGAGAGACAGAACAAGCCACAACTTCCTCACCTGGCCAACTTCTCGGCTGGTCTTGTTTCCTCAGACTTGAAGCCTCCGTGTCCTCATATCCGAATGGCTCTCAGCTAAACTGTGCTCGAAAGCCTGAAAGCTTAACCAGCCAAAATGCTTAACCAGCCAAATGCCTCTAGTTTCTGGTCCTCACGCCTTATATACCTTTCTGCTTTCTACCACCACTCCCTGGGATTAAAGGCTTGCTTTCTGGGAGTAAAGGCGTGATGAGTCACCATGCCTGGCTGTATCCTTGAACACATGGATTTCTGCCTGTGGAATGCTAGGATTAAAGGCGTGTGCTACACTGCCTATCCTTTATGTTTAATATTGTGGCTGTTCTGTTCTCTGACCCCAGATAAGTTTATTAGCATACACAATATTTTGGGGAACACAATACCACTACACTAAACATTGTGTAAGAAGCATAGAATCTGTTCATTCAGACTAGCTAATTTAATATTTATTCTTCCATTTCAACCCTTACATGCCAAGTTAAAAAAGTAAACTCAATGGCTGGGCTGTTAAGAAAAAAAGATCTTTTCACATACACCCTCTATACTCTGCCACCTAAGATAAAAGGTCATAATGGCTAGAATTCCATGGTTTATTGGGAGCAGCTTTTTTGCCCAGCAGAAAATGTACAATGAGTATCTGTTAAAGTAGATTGGAGGTGAGCTGAAGCTGGAGCCATGATTCTGTTTTGTACTTTGGGGGGATCTACACCCAGCCTCATTTAGGATCTCTCTCTCCAGTAGACATCCCAAGCCATTCCGACTGAGCAAACACCACATCACATATGCGCCCAGCAACATCAGGGAGGGTCTCCTGGAAGTGATTTTCCCAGCGCATCGAAGTCACACTATCACCCCATGGAAATGAATTAAGCGGCAAGCCCCACTGCCTACATCTTATTTGTCATGGCATCACTGCATCCAGGGTGCATGGCTTCAGACCCTCGGTGAAGATGAACCACAGCTCTTCTGTCCCTAGGAAGCCCACTTGATTATTTAGAATGGGCCCCAGCAGGACAACTTAGATCCCATTCCATTTCTTCCCAGCACGATGTAGTCCCGGCTACTCTTGAATTTATGGCAATCCTTTTTCCCAACTCCTGGGATCACAGGGCTGAGCCACCACACTGGACACTTCCAACATTTGAAATGCAAAAGCAAAAAAAGAAAGGAGGAGGAGGAAGGGAGAAAAGTGCCTTCTACGTGGCCCACTGGATGACTTGACCTTACGGGTCCCTTTCGATGCTCCATGAATTTCTGGCCTCCTGAATCCCGAGTCACAGTGACCAACCAAAGCACAATGATCCCCATGTCTGGTCTGCTGTGCACACTGGCATACTCCACTTAATGATGTCACCCTCCTCTTTTAAAGGCTATAACATGAAGGGTGTAGATGGGGCCACTGGGCTAATTTTCATCTCACTTACCAATCTTCAAAGGCCTTCTTTTTTCTAGCTGATCTGTATTTACATTCCTTTCTGGGTAATGTTTAGGCAGGAGCCTCTAAGTGTGAGTTTTAAGCACTAAATTGTCTTTCTCACTGTGTGATGGCACACAAGTCCCGTTAGATGCTCCCTGACAGCTCAGGGAAAATGGTCTACTCTAGACAGCATGCATCCAACATAAGGCTTTGTTGATGTGTTAGAGTCATAGATGTGGTACTAGGCTCCTTGCGCTTTAGAACAGGGGCAGGACGGTGGCTCAGCAGTGCATCACCGTTTTCCAGGACTGCCGACTGAGCCCTTTTCGCCACCTTACGCAAAGCAGTATTGATTGGGCTCCCTGCCCCAACCCCGAATCTTGATTGTGCAAGTATCCCTCTATTATTTTATTTTCCTTTGTGTTGAGGGATAGGATTTCTGTCAATAGGCAGAGACGTCATTTAGACCCAGAGAAGAAGAGGAATTTTTATACTAATGATCATTTTTCTACTCACATGTTCCTCTTAATGTCTATGGGCTATTTTTTGCATCAGGCCCTGGGATTAAACTTTTATGTTGTACTTTGAGAAATCCCAAGGGCAGGCTTCAGTGCCATGAGTCTCTTGAAGACTCGGGAGCAGCTGTCACCGAGGACTGGCATGAACAGACTGTGAGGCCTCAGTGGAGACTCCCACTAGCCTCTTAACCTCGTGTGAGCATTCAGTAGCCCAGAGCATAATTTTTATTTGAAGCAATCTTATCATAGGAGAAGTGGGGGAAACCAGATCTTTTAATTTCTGAAATGATCTCTTGAAACAGACACATAATGACACTCGAGTCACTTTACTGGCACCCTTATGTACAGTGTTTTCACCCACACATTAGTGGAAACTTGGGGGCCAGCCCACTGCCTTGTCTTGCTGCTTCTGTGCGAGCACTGGCTGCTAGACAGCCTTAAGAGAACCATTTCCTCAACAGGCTTCGCAGCCGAGAGATACCCCTCTGTCTGTCTTCCATCTAAACTTCACAAGAATGGAGTTTATGGAGCTATAAATCTAGTCAGAATAAAGCCTTTAAGTGTTAGTCTATTTTGTAGTGTGTAAGTATCATTGATTTGTTAATCTGGAGTGGTTTTATAAACCGATTTGGATTAGTGTTTTTTGATAGCGGGAGCTGTTTTAAGGCCCTTGAATATTGCTAACTGTGGTAAGTACTGCAGCAAAAACTAGCCCATTGGCCCACCTTCTCACAGGGCAGCCTCTGAAAGGGGGTGGGGCATCTCATTATCTGTAGCCTGCAGGTATGTATGAGAGGCCAGTCATGGGGATCCTTCTGCATGAGTTGGTCATTATGGCTCAAGATTCTGAAGGCCAACACTCCATAGAGTGTGGAAGGAACTTTACAAGGACACGTCCTCCAGTGGGCCATGTCCCAGGCCCTTAAGAGAGGCAAGCTGGTGTCATTCTCCAGGGACTTTTGTTTGCATGAGGTGCACCTGGGGTAAATTCAGATTTGACTTGAGGAATTCCATTACTCTGGTTTAAAGGCTAATCATAAGTCCACCTTTTCTCTCAAATCATCATACACCTAGCACACAGCAAAGCCATGCAATTTCAACAGAAATGAGGTGTGCATATCTGTTCAGAGATGCACAAAATGGAGATTTGGTTCATCGGAAAAAGCCGCATGAAGAAAGAAGTTGTTCCCTTAGGGTTTTTGTTTTTACAGCAGAGTTTTCTTTAACAAAATCATCTTGGAAACTGTGGGTGTCCATATAATACCATAGCACCAATGGCTCACAGGCCTCAGTAACAGTTGAAAACTACAAAACAGAATAAAGCTAAAGAGGAAATGCTCATGATGCTGAGTTAGGCAGAGATCTCCTAGAAACACCAAAAGCAGGATCTACAGAATACAACCGGCAGGTTAGACATCAGAGTAAGAACCTCTTCTCTCAGAAAGATGCTCTGAAGAGGACAAGAGACAGACAGACCTCAAGCTGTGAGGAAACACCTGAAAACCAGACATCTCATGAAGGACTTTTGTCAGAATGTGTCATTATTATCTCGAATATATTTTAATGAAAATATAATTAAGTCATTTCCTCCTTCTCTTTTTTCTCTCCAACCCTTCCCACGTCCCCTCCCTCAAAGACATTCTATGTCCTACATCCACTCTCCCTCAACCTGGTAGCCCCCTTTTCTTTGTTGTTACACACGCACACACACGCGCGCACACACACACACAGATACACAAACATATAAATAGAACCTGTGGAGTCTGTTTTGGTTGTGTGTGTATATGGTAGGACTGACCACACTGTATTGGATAGCTCTTAGCCATCATTAGCTGCATGCAATCCTTATGCAAGGGTGGAGCCTTTGGGATTTCCCCCCTTCCATGTTGGAATGTCTGTTGATAGTATCATTGTTCAGTTCTTGTTTAGTCTCCATTAAGGCCTTATAATCTTTTCCCGCCAGTTCTTGGTGAGAACTGCTCCCAAGTCTTCAAGAGGCATATTGCACTGAAGTCTGCCCTTGGGATTTCTCAAAGTTCAACATAAAATTTAAACCCAGGGCCTGACCCAGAAATAGCCTGTAGGCATTAAGAAGAACATGTGAGTAGAGAAAGAATCATTATCAGTATTAAAATTCATTTTCTTCTCTGGGTGTAAGTGATGTGTCTCTGGCTATTCTCAGAAATCCTAAGGCTCAACACAAGGGGAGATGAGATAATGGAGGAATACTTGCACGATCAAGATTCAAAAAAGAAAAAAATACTGCTCTTGTTTGCATAAGGTGGTAAAATGGGAATAAAAATGAAAGTGAACTGGTGGTGGGGGCCTCGAACCTCACAGATTAAAACCTATTATTGTTGTGCCCTGTGGGGGCCAATGGGGTTCTGAGTTTCCTAGTGATCCAAATGAAGCACACCAGAATGGCTGTGGAATCAAACCACAGTGGCTCTGGAGAAACCCAGCCTTCTCTCGGTATAAGCCGGTAATACCAGATTTAGCAAATAATGACACTGGAAGACTGAGTTCCACATGAACTTGTAGATAAACTCAAGCTTTAGATGAATAACAAGTACAAACATTTTCAGATACTTTCGTTTTCCTGAAATTCAGAAGCAGATAAGTGTCCTAGAGCATGTCTTCAATGCGATCAGCTCCGAATCGAAATGTTTAGAATAGAAAGTCATATATAGCATCAGCTTAATGTGCTGACTCCTTATGGAATGACTAGAATGAGAAATGGGCTAGTTCCCAGAAACTGAAGCTCCCACCTTCAACACCAGGAACCAGCCTACTGTAAGCCACGAGTTAGATTCTTGGGGTCAGCAGGTGACAAGCTACAGAGGGCAGAGGGGATGGGCACACCCTGCCCTGCTGTGGCTGCTGTTCACTGCACATTAAAACACTTGCACTTCAGATACCCTGATCTCAACCCCCCTCCTTAAACTGCAAGGCTAGTTTGAAGAGGATTAATTTCTGAAGAGAGATTGTGATTTTGCTCATGTTCTATTTTCTGTCTGAATCAATAAACACCCTAACCCCAGCTTTGCAGTGGGAAACCCTGCAGCCACATTTTGATCAAGTAATCAAAGTTGCTATCATTAGCAATAGGACAAGCCTGGATAAAGGATGCTGTCTTATTTCCTGGACATTCTTTACAATCACTGAGGCTTAGAATGCAGGAAGACCAGACAAAACCAAACTGAAGGGCATTTAATACAATAATTGGATTCTAATTGTCAAAAATATCACTGCCTTTACTCTAGCAGTGTTCACAGCAGCTAAGGCATAAAACCAATCTGGTATCTAAAAACAAAGGAAGTCATAAAGAAAATGTAATTATCTATGTATCTATGCATGTGTGCATGTATGTATATATGTATCATCTATCTATACATTTACACACACAAATACAATGGAAAAATTTTCAGCTATATAAAAGATGAAGTTATGATGTTTGCAAAAAAAATGGATGCAACTGGTGATAATCATAATGAATGGATCGAGCTAGTCTCAGAAAGTCAGATACCGTATGTCTTCTCACAGATGCAGCTCCTAGATTTCATATACATATAGAATATCAAGTATAATTATAAGACAGGAAACTAGAAGTGAAACCTTCTAACAGAATAAAGGGAATGAATGGGGGAGGGGGAAGGAAGAAAGGGGGTGTGGGGAAAATATTTCTAAATACATTACATGCTTATAGGAAAATGTCATTATGAAACCTCGTGCTTTGCACAATGAATATACACAATGAAAACCAAAACAAACAGGAGAATGGTGTCATTGCCACAGGATGAAAGACTGGAAGCCATTCCTGAGGGGAGGAGGATGTGGGATGTGGCATCTGAATGCAACACACGAGCCAGCTGGGATGGTCTTCCCTCAGTATAATTTCCTAAAATCGGAGTAAGCTCTGTACATTAGATGAGAGGGTGGAGTCAATGCTAAGTTCCTAATTCTGATAATGGTACCCTGGTTGTATAATCCATGGCCCCTGTAATGAAATATATTCAGAAGTTTCTAGAAGGAGCTTCACAGCAGTGCAGAGAGCATCCCTGAGTGTGTGTGCCAACACACAGAAGAGACAAAAGGGTCAGTGTCTAGATAGAAAGTCCTTCAGATGTTCTGACATCTGAAATACTGTCAAAATAAAGTGTTAGAAGAAAGACTATTTCTTTTGGCAAAAAGTAGGCCAAGTTCAGAGAACAGTCGGTTTTGCTGTGCAGTCTCCTGGGCCTGAAGAAAGGCCAGTGGGAGGTGACAGTTGGCCTAAGCACATGGACTCTTCCGTCCCTACAGTGGGACATGACTGGCTCCCACAGCCTCTCTTCAGTGTGCCGTGGGATAGTCTGAGATTCTGTGCCATTCACAGACAACTTGGACTATATCCAATAACGCCAGTGTACTAGAGAGCAACAGTTCAGATGCCTGGTTATGAAGGCAGTTCTATTTTTTTTTGGATTGCTCTGGAATCTAAGTGAATAGCACTATGAATGGATTCAAATGGCATGCTAACTCACCCATGTCTGTAATAACCTTACACTTCCTAGTCCACATTATTTTCCTCTAACTGTAAAATATTCTAATGGAGAACAAAGAAAGAAAGAAATTTTACCTGGCTCTTTAGGGAACAAGGTAACTCCATTTATTCTCCTAGGATATACAATTCTTTTGTACTTTGAGGTCCTGTTTTATGGCTGTGGTATGGAGGATTTTCGTGCATGTGTAGAAAGAAATGCCTATCTTAAAGACTGAGAATATATATATATATATATATATATATATATATAAACAATATATTAATTTTTGCTAAAAAAAAGGCAGTTGGTAATTTTGATTATTTTTGACATTATCTTACAGAGAGTGCTACCTACCTGCAGGTTTTTCATCCTCAGATTCATCTAATTATAGGTTGAAAATATGTGAAAAAGAGGAAAAACATGTCTGAATACACACAGACACTTTTTTGTTGTCTTTACATAAACACCACAGTATGCTGTCTATTTACACAGCATTTACAGTGTAGGAGGTATTATTAATCCATGGATGATTTTTCAGTACGTGGGTAGAGATGTACAGATGATATGTAAATACTGCACCGGTTCTACCAGGGACTTGAGCATCTTTAGAATTTAGTATCTTTGAGGGGAGGCGCCCTCTTATCTCATCCCGGGTGGACACTGAGAGATGAATATGAGACCCACCTGTAATATAAGGAAACTAATATAGAATGAATATGAGTATCATTTAATACTGGCTCTTCATGTTCAACAAATACAGACAGAGCAAGGACCAAATCCCAGGAATTATCCAGATATGAGAACTAAAGAGAGCTAAGGTAAAGCCCCAACCCTCGTAGAACTTGTATTTTATGAAATAACTGAGGAATCTCTGAAGGGGGAAAAGCCCCCTGCAGACAATATCAAGACCTAAGGAGAAAGATACAGCCAGGAAGGGAGGAGAGATATCAGCAAAGCCCTTACCAGGGAGGTCTGGAGGTCAAGAGGCACACTGGGAAGATTTAGGGAGCCAGAAACAGGGTCCACAGAAGGGGAGGGAGCTGGAGGCTGGAGGGGGTTTTCAGGTAAAGTGAGAGAAAAGTCTGGGAATCACCATAGGCTAGAAAACTAAGGACCCTGGAAGGCAAGATAAGGGATTAAACGTGAATTCAAGAGTGGGGAGTAGGATCTGGGAGGTATTGGATAGTGCAGCAATTTGATAGCCTTCGTGTTTTAAATTTCTTCTTTCCTGTCAGTTTTTCTTCACTAATTATATTTCTGACTTTCAGTTGTGTGAGAAATTTTCCGTGGGAGAAGCCGAGCCGAGGCAGAAGAGGAAGCAGCGCTACACCAGTGGTCGCCGTGCTAACTCAAGGACACGCAACGCCAGGCGAACCTCACATTTACAAAAGCTGTGTGGGCACCATGTCGTAATTTTAACCATGGAATGGTGACAAAATAATTATATACACTTTTCTAATCTGTGTCAGATAGAAAAGCACAAATTCTTCTACCCATGTATTATAGGAACATCAAAGAATATGTTCTGAGTGGCCAAATGCTATAAAAACCTCAGAGATGCTTCCAGACAATCCTTTTACACAAAGAAGCTGAGATACAACACTGCAGAGACCATCCACAGCTGTTGAAAACATGTGAGCTTCACACACACACACACACACACACACACACACACACACACACACACCGCTCCCCAGCCCCAGAGGAGCCATGGTATGGCAGTAAAGGTGATTTGGTTTGGCCTGGCTTCCTGCCACTGTGTAATTCTCTCCCCACCCACCCCATGCTTCTACCTTGTCTTTCCACACAGTACGGCTATGTGGTTATCTTAGGCTTCCTTATTCCTCGTACCACGGACCCTTAGGTGACAGGATAGCCTAAGAGTGGGGCCCGACGCACTGATCTTTCTACGTACTCGGTTGGCCCAAACAGACATAGGTCAGCCCAGATTCGAGAAGCAAGGGCATAGAAGCCAACCCGCTTTGTGTCCACTGATAATATTCTTCAGGGCTGGTCTGTCTCAGGACAACTTGTCTCAGGCTAACCTGGGAAAAGGGAGAAGGTGCTGAGAATAAGCAGGAAAATAGAAGACGGGATATTATGGGCTGCTTAGGCTTTGAAATCACACCCAGCAGATAGATGCATTTGAAACACTTGCAACAAATGTCATTGAGAGGTCAGTGGTGGGACCACACAGGCCAAGAGACTCTCAGACTTGGGGCTCAAGGAGGGAGACAAGGGATCCTCAGTGCATGGGCAACGGCCACTAGCAATGAACTGCCATCTATACGAACCCTGACATCCACGTCAGAGTTGGTGGCTGACTTCTGTCCTTGGACAAGCCCATGGGAAGCTTACCTTCTGCTGAGGGGCGGTGGGCATCTTCAGCCTCAAGACCATAGTCACTAACAGAGAAGCCAGAGGATGAGGAGAGGAGACCACCGCACCGCCATGGTTGGGAGCAAAACCTAACTACAGTGGGACTGGAGGCTGCCGAACACTGAGTGTTGGCACCTGAGAGGCCAAGGTCCACGAGGGTGGGAGAGCTGCACCTGCCCTATGTTGTGGTAGACTACATAGAAAGCACCTGCGTGGATGCCAGCTTGCTCTCTCTGGGGCTTTTTGCCATGTTTCCCTTCATTTTCTTCAACTTGTCTCCTCCATTCCTCCAGAGGTCCCTGAAGTACCCTTAAGGAACACTTGGCACAAAACCCCTGTCAACTACTACCCCAGGATAATTCACCAGGATGACTTGAGACTAGCCACTCATACACACAAGCATTCTCTCTCTCTCTCTCTCTCTGTCTCTGTCTCTGTCTCTCTGTCTCTCGCACACACACCATCACATGATGATAGAATGTAGAATTCAGTGCATGTGTTTTCTTGGTACTAAAGGGTAGCACGCTACAGTGTCCATCAGAACCACAAAGGAGTCAGTAAACAGAACAACATCAACAAACCATGAAACAAGAACCACTGTCTTATGTGTCTCTAGAGTATAAATCTCTTGAGGACAAAACATTGTCTTCCTGTCTGAAGTGCCTAGCACATAAAACTCTTTGCCCAATAAAACTCTTCCTCAAATGCTAAGTTGTGTTGTCCTGGATCAATGCTCTATCCTTGCGCTTTGGGTGAACGAAACAGACAACACTGAAATGTAAGTCTATGTAGGAATAGATGCCCACAGGACAAAAACTGCATGTATCAGCATAGAATTCTGATGAAATTCTACATTAACGAATGTATCCAATTGTCTGGTCGAATGGAAAGTAATTTTGCATATCAGAAAACTCTGAACTACAGAGGCTGGGGGATCATGGAGAGCCATCGACCGAACACTCATTTTGCATTCGGGCATCTCCAGTGGAAGAGCTTTAATGTCTTTTTAGGCGTGAGAAGCCAGACTAAAAGCCAGTGTTACGAATCATATGAATTCCATTTGAAATACGATTTTCATCGTCTCATCTAGTTCCTTTCTCCCTTTCTAAAGGACTTGTTTGCTTTCTTCAGAGCGTAGGGCAGGACACAGGGTGTGCTGCATGTGGGCGGACGGTGTGGGGAGCAGATCTGTAAGCCTGGTTGTCCCTCTACACTTGGCAGAAGAGCACAATGACTTCCCATCAGCCATTCCAGTTTGGGGTTTTGCTAATTTGTCCTTCCAAACAAGTTGTTAAGCTTCTCCAAGCGTCTTAAAAATTTTGCTTGAATGTTTTGGAGAAAACATGGTAAAATGTTGATGCATGGGGACCGAAAAGAGACAGCAGGGTGGGGCTCAAGCATTCTCACGTTGGGGTGCCCATGGGGACAGAGGTGAGACTGAGCGACGCAGGCTCTCTCACACCCCACAGAAGACACAATGCTTGCTCCCTCAAGAACATACCGTTATCATTTCATCCACTGTGTGTAAAGCATGACTCGAATATAATCCCTTCTTTAACATATGGTGCATTTTCTTTGGCAAGTTCTGGACTGACTTCATGGAGGTTGCCCAGAATCTGTTTGCAATTGCTTCGTTGTTATTCTTCACCCCGGCACGGTTCTTCTGTTCTCAGCCATCCAGCGCTCGTTTGCTCATCCATGTCGCACACTGGACTGTGATAGTTAGATTATCTGATAGGAAAGCGTTTGGATGCAGTCTCTGCCCACACACCAAATTATCGAATCCAGATCCTACAATATCATATTAATCTTTTGTGTTAGGAGGTGACAAAGGAAATCAATCAATAAATCAATTTATTTATCTTGAGGCAGAATCTATCTATGCAGCCTAGGCTGTTTCATTTGTCTCAGGAGTGGCAGGGATTATGGGTATGCATCACCATGCTCTTCAATAAAATTATGATTTTAAAATATGGTAATAGTCAATGTTTAATTTTATTTGAAAATTTATTGTATGTTGTGCTTATGTTAATGATTACTAAATTCCCCACCAGAGGATGGCAGTTAGAGAGTAGTTACAAGTTCTTAGACAATATTAATGTACATCTCTGAAGCAGCAATGTATTTTGCAAATACTGAATAACCACATTCCTGGTTAAGAAAAACCATGTTTCTTTTCTTCCTCTGTTCATCTTTCTCCCTCCCTTTCCTTCTTCAGCCCCTCTTTACCGCTCTCTCCTCACCATTTATTATTAAAATGGTTAAGTCATATTTTTGCAGATCATGGTGGACATTAGAAAAGAATTCAGAATTACATGTTCCTAAGCACTTGGAGGATAGACCTAAATTAAACTTCTATTAAGAAGTAATTGCAGTTACCTTTGGGAATCATTCTTTTTCTCATTCATAATTTAGCAGAGTATTTCTTAATGAGAATTCAGTAAAAATTGACAGCAAAATCTTCCCAAACTATGTGAATCTTTTCTAAATTATAGTTAATTCAACTGTGACACACAGTTAATAATACAATTTAAGAATTTACCATTTGATATTATACTGACTTCATGGGTTTTCTATTTATAGCTTAGTCCATTCAGACTGTCTTAACAACATTCCAGAGGCTGCACAGCACCACAGAAATTCATTGCTCGCTATTCTGGGAACTGAGAAATCTAAGATCAAGGCCCTAACAGAGTCCATGTTAGGTTGGGATTCACTTCCTAAGAGACAGTTTCTTATTGTGGCATCCTCACTTGGTGTTAGGGACGTAGTGGTACACTGGAGCCCATTTCTAATGGAACTGATCTTGTCATGGACTCTATCCTCATGATCTACCCACTTATCCTGATCCCAGTTCTCCATACTACCACTTCAGAATTGAGGATTCCAACATATGAATTTTGGGGTGCACAAACAACAAAACTTACCATGCATTTTAAAGTTGTTATTCTTTAAAACACAAATGTATTTAGTAGAGCTAAAATCTTTGACTTTGCCCATAGAGTGCTCACAATGTCTTATTTAACTATAAAAGGGAACTAATCTAACCAAATCTGTTACCAAATCTAACCAAATCTATATTTGGACCTAAATACTGGAAAAAAATCTGTCTATCTGCCCATTTGTCAATCTATCCATCCATCTAGTCACCCATTATCTCTCTCTCCTTCACCTATCATCTATTATCACTTATCATCTATCAGTCAAATATCACTGTGATCATCAATATAGATTGTCAAGTTGATGGGACTTATAATTACCATGGAAACAGTACTCTGGCCATGTCTGTGATTTAAATGGGTTAAGTGAGGGGGGAAAAGCCCACATGAATGAAAGCAATACTGTTCCAGGGTGGGATCCTGGACTGAATAATAACAGGAGCTGAGCACATGCACTTGCTGCTCTCTGCTTCCTGACTGCAAGTGTCATGTGACCCAGCCACCCACGCTGGCATGCCTTCCTGCCACACTGGACTGTGCCTCTTGGAACTGTGAGACAAAATAAGCCACACTCCTGTCACAGAAATAAGACAAGTAGCTAGGACAACCTGTTGCCTACTATCTGTTCTTCTACTAGCTCTGTCATCACTCAGGGACTTTCCTGACACGATTAGAATTCACTGCATCCCTCAGCATGATAATATTGGGCTTTTACAATTGCTCGAGTCACAGAACAAATCTCCCCCATGCGTAATTTGCTGGAAAGAAACAGGATTCGAGTGAAACTCAACTCAAGCTTGTCTTCGAGTAGTGTTGGCAGCTTTGATGTGACTAATTGATAATGTAAGCGTTCCTTCCTTTGTTTTTAATGACTCCTGGGCTCTGTCAGACATGTTTTATTTCTTTAGAAAATGGTAACGTTGAGTTGTCCCTTGTGGCATGTTTTAGTGTGAGAGAGAAATGTCAAGGTTAAAATTGGCAGGAGATTTTCTCTCTGTGGCTTTGTGGACTGTAAACAATCAGTTGTCGCCAGCATCCAGTTATTGCTCAAAAGTGTCCTTATTCCAAACGAACACATTTTATACCGCTTTCAACTCTTTCACCTAACGCTTAGACCTCCACTTTGGATTGTTTTAATAAGGAACTGTTAACATGCTGTCTTCGTATTAATGCAATTCAACCAATGAATACTCATGATGAGCAAACTAAGGGCTCTGGGGAGTATAAATAAGATATAATATTTGCCCTAAAAGGTTAGTCTCTTAGCTGATGTATGCAAACAAACAAATATAGTAAAAGCTGGAATGCATGCTATTGATGGAATTTTGCTTATGAGGGCCTTCAGGAGTAAGGGCCCTTTATCATACGACTTCTCTGGATTGACACAGCATTCGGGGTAGACCAGGCAGACGGAATCCTCGCTGGCTGGCAATGAGGAAATGAAATCCAGAACATACATGGGTGGATGCACGTTCTTAAGTATAAGACCAACTGAGCTAGTCAGAATTCTTACAGGACTTTGAGACTGTCTGTTAAACTGATTACAGGTTGGGATGGCCTCTGAAAGTCTGGGTTCCTCTGTCAGCATCCTGAAGCCCCACTGGTGCTCACTGGCTGAAATAACTGATTCAAAACGAAGCAGAACTGAGGCTCAGTCCATCACAGGGGGCCAGGGGATTGGCTAGGCCATCTTGAACTTGTCAGTGGGTCAGTCCAAATAGGGCAGATGCTCAACTGGAAGCAAATGAGTGACTTCCATCTGCTTTTGAATCCACCCATAGCTGCTCTCCCTTGTTCTGTCCCCAACTGAGCCCTAATGGCTTGTGGTTTGAGACTGCCTGGTTCCTGAACTGCTGCCTACTCCAACAAACTCCTTAAAAGTTTCAAGTGCCTTAGTTTCATCTTCCTCCCCCCTCTAGGCCCTGCAATCTGGTTGACCTTAATTGACCTTTCTCTGCTGACTTTTCTCTCATAGTCTTTGTCCCAGTTTATGCTCTTCCCATCCCTCCAGCATCCTTTAGTAGGGCTTGGAGCATAGCAGTGTAAACACTTGGAGCTTCGGCAGCCTTTGGGGGACACGGTCCTCTATGGCTATTAGGCCCAGGATGACCTGAGGAGCAGACCAGAATTGGCCAGGGCTGGAAAATGGGTGAGAGAGACTGAGCTCAGAGCTGAGAGGCACGCTCAGAAGAAGCAGGATAAAAGCAGCACCGTCACCTCTGTCTCTACTCCGGTGACTGGCACAGGAGTCTGGGGGAATGCCTTTGCCCTTTCACCAGCTGAGGACTCAGGGAATCGGCATCTTGGAAGAAGAGGCTCTTAGCAGACTGAATGTGCTCATGCCTTGGTCATTGGCTTTCCAGTATGTAAAACTGTGAAAAATAAACTTGTTTTTAAGTCACCAAGACTGTGGTGTTTTGTTCCAGTAGTCTAAATAGACCAAGACAGAAGTCTTCAAATATCTATAATAAGCTATGTTAATACTAAGGAGACAGATGCTTTTCTTTTTCCTTATACTGATACTCAGTAAGAAGTCATACAGGTCAAACAGTACACATTTTTTTTTGTAAATAAAAAAACCTTTCAAAGCACAAATAAGCGTGCACATTTTGTTAGAGATGCAACTGTGAACCTTTAACTTTGAGGCTTTCAGAGCTGTATATACGGAGATATACAAATAAAGATGGTGACATTTTATTAACATGTGAAATGATTCCACTGAAGCAAGCAGGGTGGTCCCAAACAGAATGTCAGAAACTTATTTAAATTATTGCAAGCGACTCCCTGTGCTAAGACAACATGGGCAGGTAGAACGGAAGTCAAATGGAGGATTTTTGTTTTCTTCTATAGAGAAAGTGTCTTTCTATGTAGCACAGACTGGCCTAGAACTTACTTGGTAGCCTGGACTGTCATCAAACTTGTTATATTCCTGCCTCTACTTCCCAAATGCTGGGATTACAAGTGTGACCACCACATCCAGCTACGTGGGTTATTTACAAGGAGAGAGGGTGAAGCTGGCTTACTCACTAGCACCTTGGGTTCTGACTTCTTCTACCAGGCTTAGGCTGTGTGGTGGTTAGTGATCAGAAATAAACACAATGGAAGGGCATTCGCCTGAGCCTGAAAACCTTAGACCAAGTTTTTTATTCCCTCTTTGATGAAACAGCTTAAATATGGATAAACATTAGCTTTACATGCATATGCTATCCTGTTTTGCATCCTAGAGGAATCCACTATGTCTGATTCTTGCTCTGATTCTATGGAGGGTAGATCTGTACCACCACATCCTCTAGGGCTGAGAACTGCACAGTAGTAGATGATCAACTTTAATTCACTCTTTTCTAGATATTTAACAATTCTTTTTTTTCTGTGAACAAATATATTTATATGCATACTTTTACATATATATGCTGATATATAGTATAGATTTATGCTCATGTAGAGTACATATTTCCCTGTATTTAAATGCTTAGTGACAATTGGCCAGTCTATCCTCTATTTGTGGTGGCCACATTGGTTAGGTATTTCAAGGCAATGGGGAATGGTGAAGTGTATTGCCTTCCTCAGAGAAGAATGTCCAGCAAGAACTATAAGCTTTTTCATCACCGCAATGGTAGAAGGGAAGAGTCCCCTGGGATCAGTCAGAGAAGATAAAGTGGATGGGGGTGCTCAGGCAGGTACAGACACATTCAAAAGACAAAAGACCCCAGAGGACCCACCAGCTTAAGAGGCCTGTGGTGGGGTGGGCGGTGGGAAGGGTGGGGATGAGAGGAAATGCAGGTTTTGTTTTTATTGAAATATTCTTTAGTCACAATAAAGAGTTTCAGCCTTATCCCAATGGCCGTGGGGAATCCCAGACAATTTTAAGGAGAATGACGTCAGTTCCCACGGTAGAGTCCCAGGAGTGGGGCGGGTGTGAAGAACAGGCTTCTGGGGGAGTGAGTTTGGAAGCCGCTCAGCTTCCAGGCTACAGGCAAACTGACGGTGAACTGGAGATGCTGTTGGAGGACCAAGGGTGGGGAAACAGTTGGGGGCGAAGTGTCGGGGGCCTGCTTGGGACCAGGTGACGGGTCACTTAGGCAACTGCTTAGAGGGGGTGGAAGGAGGGTCCTGGAATGACACCCAGGTTTCATTCACTGACCTGCTCATTTTGTATGAGTGAGTGTGTGATCTCCATTTCATCCCTTAATAAGTAAGTTTTCGTCCCAGAAATCTGTGGATTTCTCACATTAGAACAGGGCTGAGGCAACTTCAGCACCAACGTCTGAAAGTTCTCCAGGAAACTAAGAAAGTAAGAAAGTCTCTCCTGGTTCCCATGTTCAAGACAAACTGAGTGAGTGAGAGCAGTGCAGAAACCAAGAGTAAGACAGAGTGGGGGGTGGGGTGTGTGTGTGTGTGTGTGTGTGTGTGTGTGTGTGTGTGTGTGTGCTTGTGCACACACCTCAGGGGGCAAAGAGAATTCCTGTGAAGAGTGAGACAAGAAACTTCAAGTTCAGCCTAACCGAATCATGAAATCCTGCCTGCCCTAAAAGTAAGATGAAATGATCATCTCTTCTCAAGAAAGAGTCAACTGCCAATGGCTCCTTGGTATGCAGTTTTCAATAATAATTTTAAAAATTAAAAATTAAAAACAGAGAAGAAAAATTTCAAAAAACCAAAACAATTCAGGAAGATTCCCCATGTCACCAACCTTTGGTCCCCTCTTCCATGCACTCACATATTCACATGCACAGCAGCCACAAACACATGTCCACATATGTATAACACACACACACACACACACACACACACACACACACACACACATGAGAGAGAGAGAGAGAGAGAGAGAGAGAGAGAGAGAGAGAGAGAGAGAGGTCAAAGTGATACATCAGAGGCCCCACAGACACAGAAAGCAAGAGGACACTGGAGAGCTGTCTACAATAAGAAAATGCATGGAGCCTTAAGTCTGATTGTCCATTTTTCCCCCAACTATTTTTAAAGATTGTGATTGAGTTTCATTGAAAACCCAGCAAAACAAACAAATAAGCAGCAACACCAAAACCCATTTAATCATTAAATCCATTGGGAACAAAACAGTTGTACAAGAAAGGGAATGGTACGCTGCCCTGAACAATGCATTGTTCATGTATTAGGATGACAGGTGCGTGTGGACACAAGACAAAAGCCTGCGACCTTCATCTGTCCGGTGATGGAGCAGTGGACAGCCATTAAATTAACAACAGAAAACACACGACAATTACATCATTGAGTTAGTGGGGTTTTTATCCTAAGACTCATCTTGACTTCTTCATTGCTAAAATTATGATGAGTCATGCCATGCCAGTCTTCCAAGGCATTTCTGCCGCAGATGCCAGTGTCTGTTCACTGTCCATCTAAATTTAAAGAATGACCTGTCATTAGTTCAGTCGGAAACCCGAGAGAGTAGGGACTCCCATTTTGCAAGTTTTCCTGGCTCTTGACAGCAGACAAATGCTCTTTTGTATAAAGAAGCAGGGGCCACAGCCTAGAGACTGAGGCCTAGAGTGGGCTAGGGGAGGTGTCTGACTGTGAGGGACAGGCTAGGGGAGCTGTCTGACTGTGAGGGTTGGAAAGAGCTGAGCTCTTTTACTTTTAACTTTCTAACACACAGAGCAACCGATGGGATGAATATGAACCGTCTCCCATGTCAGCACCCCAGAGCACTTTTGAAAAGTTTAACAAGGATGGAAGTGTGTGGAGTGTTTAACAGCCTCTTACGGTCAATTGATCACTCTTTTGATTTGGTCTGGGTGGTGAAGAGAGTGAGGTTGGTGTCTAATCACTTCCTTGGTAAACAGAGAATCTGTGAAAGATCAAAAAGTGATTTTACTGGAATAAGGAAAGAGAGCAGTTTGGGGCCATTTAACACTTCAAACTATACAACGAGCAAGCAGTTCTTTGATAAAATATTAACACTGAAGTGAAATGAGGAGAAAGGTACTCAGGAGAATGCTGGGGTAGATGGAGGGAGGTAGAGGGGATTAAAACTGATCTGGACACGGAGGAGTATGGGAGATCACTTCCTCATGTCTTTCCTTAGTTCTAACTCTAGCCTGCTGTGTGTGAGGCCCTGGGATCCATCTACAGAATCACCATCTAAGTGAACAGATGAACTCATGAATGAAACATCTGGGGGTAAATATGCCGGTTATTTCACGGCGGTTCTCGTACAACTCCATTTTTTCTAGGTGAACTAGTAGGGTAACGATGACCCACAAGATGACGTGGCAGGATACCCAGAATGCCATGAAACTGCCGCGTCCAACTGAACCCCGGTAACAGTCAACACAGGTGAATGAGAGACAGGATCAAAGGGGTGTCAGCAGAGGGCTCAACCTGTGACCCTCCCTGCAGCTCCCAGCCTCACTCTTTCAGCCTGGGGGGTGGGGTGGGGGTGTCACGTGACACAACAGAGTCTATGACTTGGATTCGGTGCACAGACTAGCTGACTGTGTCTCTTAGAAACTGAATCAATCTGAGAACGGTGAGAGCAGAAATGAGCCCCATAAAGAGTGTCCTGGGTGACAGGCACATCCCCTTTCCATTGTCTTTTTATATTAAACGTGTTTTTGCTGTTCACTGGCAAATGAGGAAAATTCCAATGAGAGTAAAACTCTCTTGTGCCATATTAACAATCTACACGTGTCCCCACAACTTTTCCATACGGCCATTAAGACTTTAGAACATAACACTTTAAACCGACATTCTGCCTCAGCTCACAGGAACTAATAGACAGTGCTGTCCCTAGAATTTCAAAGAGCGGTGGAACTGCAGCTTCCCCGCGGCCAACGGTATTTAGGGCTTCTTTCTTCTGAGCTGTTTTCTTAGCTGATGTTCACAGTCAGCATCAGAGAGGCGCTCAGACAAATTAATTGTTTTTATGACGGCTGTGCGGTCCAAACACATCTTCAGTGATGGTATTTTTGGGTTAAAGTCCCAAGAAACCATTGTGAAGAAAGGTAATGGTCGCAATAACAGGTGTGATTCTGGGCCTGGGGAGATAGGCAAAGTGCTTGTCCTGTGAACATGAGGACCCGAGTTCGATCTCTGACACTCACGTGAAGGCCGACATGGTGGTGCACTCTTGGAATGCCTTGCTGTGGAGCCAGGTTTGTGGGATTCCCTAGCCAGCTAGTTTGGGGGAATCTGCAAGCTTTGGGTTCAATGAGAAAAAGTGGGGAGTGAGGAACACACACAGATTCAACCTCCAACAGCTACATGTGTACACTCACATGCATGTACACCTGCACACACATACATAAAAGGTGTGACCCTCAAACCTGTGTCCACAAATAAACACTTCATTCTGCTCATAAGCGAGGAAAAGATTATGAGAAAGTAAAGTTCTTAAGACTCTCCTAGGCTAACTGGCACATGGGGCTAGAGTTAGATTGGTGTGCCTGATGG
>CABHPQ010121096.1:0-15715 GCA_902168405.1 Peromyscus aztecus | reverse complement strand
GTCTTTTTCCCAGGCTATGTACTCTATCTCCTCCCCAAAACAATAGGGTAAGATGTCATTAGGGCTTAATTGCACTGCCTCTATGAAAGAGGCTGTATAATCAATCAGAAGGAGGGGATGCCTCATATGATGGAATATCAACAGTCGGCAAACCTGGTGGTGGTCATCCTTTGTAAGCAGGCAGAGCTGATCTTAGGAAGGTGCCAATTGTTTGTCTTAATATAGTGCTGAGCAACAAGAATAAAATAAAAGAAAACTGAACAGAAACTGTATATAAGATAATGTAATAAATTAATATTTCCTAGATAAAATCTGTTAAACTAAACCTTAGAGAAAACACAAGACAGTCTTCATACAATACATGGCATCACTACTATAACCATGCTTTTGGTTTTTAATGGGTCTGTATAGGCAATACAAATAAACAGTAAATACATTAAAAAATCAACAAATTAATGTTACAGCATTTAGCACAACACAACTTAAGAAATCCCTCTTAAAACTATGATGCTCCATCTTACTACAGAGAAATCTTTACACAGAGGGTCTCTCTATCTTCTCTATGGATGAGCATCCCATTAGCTTTTTTCACCACAGACATATGATCAATAACAATATACATAAATAGTAAACAAATATATCTTAGCATCCTAATCTCTTAACAGGCCTGGTTAACAATCTACTTACCTTTGGGTATTTTAAAGGTAGCCCTCCCATAGCTTAATTCTACTTTTTGTGACTTACTATCTCCCAAGCATTGCTAAATCCTTTATATCCATGACCCAGTTAATGAGATGCCATTTATAACCTCCACAAAATTAACTCCAAATGGATCTTATACTTAAATATCAAATTCAAAATGCAGAACTTCTAGAAGTTCTTCTTGAGAAACTAGGCCTCACTGAGTTTGGCAACCTGCCCAGGCCTTGGGAGGTTTTCTTAAGGCCCGGATGTATAAAGTAAAAACAGGGCTCCTTCTCAAAAACCAGGAATATGCTTGGGAGAGCTGGTGAAGGTCTGGGAGCATTTCTTCAGGTCCTGAGAACCCAACTCTTTCCAAACATAGGGTTGTGGTTACCACTCCCAACACCACTGTGGACTTTGTTTACAATGTGCTTGAGATATCCTGTGTTTCTTTTGTGAAACATTTGTTTGATTAGCCTCCTTCTGAATTTGTATACTTTCTTTTAAAACTGAATCCATTGGTTTACATTAAAAAGAGACTTGCTGTGGAATTTGGTACAAATCTCCACCCAATATAGGGTAGGTCTGTGCTTGGGGTGGAAGCCTGAGCTGGGAACCTTTTCAGCTCACCTGGTCCCCAAAGGAACTATTCCTGTCACTCAGGCCTGACTAGCCAATCAGGGCCTCACACAGACCTGCCAGTCAGATGGGAGGGTTCTTCCAGTCTTCCGGCTCAGTTCCTCTGCTGAGGAAGTAGGAAGTTGGCCTGTGCGCTGTGCCCTGGGCTTCTCTAAGGGGACCGGTGGGAAGAGCATGAGCGAACCAGGCTGCAGCACCAAGGTGAGCAAGGGACCTCCATCCCCAAACTGGGAGAAGCGGCCAGTGGAGCTATGGGAGAAGGTGTAGTGGATCCTCTTCTGACTGGGTGGGAGCCAGCGCCAAATGCAGAGTTCAGCATAATCTTGTGTGGTCCTGTGTGTTCTTATGTGTTCTTTGTAACTCCCTGTGGCTGAGTGTCAGTCTGTGAATAACCACTCCAAGGTCTGCCTCTGTGCAGAGCCTTGGGAGTGGTTCTGTATTTAGAGATATCCTTGTTGTCGACATCACTGTAAAATGCTGGTGCCTATAATGCTTGTATTGTCTCTATGGAAGACAGAACTGCCAAATTCGGAGAGCCCTGGTCTCTCTAGTATCTTCCAGAAATTCTGCACTTTTAATATTTAACATTTTTTTAGGATCCATCTGAAGTTAATTTTGTGGAACTTGTAAATGTTATATCCTATGTAGAGTAGCACTCCACTGCTAAACTGTGATGTAGATGAGTAGAATTGATGGTATAAGCATTTACGAATTCTTAGGAGACATTAAGTCACACAAAGTAGAATTTAGGTAATTGCCTCCCAAATCCCCAAAGATAAGTAGTATGTTAACCATGCCTGTTAGAGAATAGTATGATAAGATTGTAAATGTTTGTTCACCAGGATTAACCAGCCATTAAACTACATTTCCAAAACAAAGGTGATGACCCTGATTTACAACCAGCCGAAAGCTCCTCCCTACCCCCATCAAAGAACAAGCCTCTAATGTGCTGTTCAAGGGACCATTAAAGGGCCACAACCAACATTAAGTACCAGTGTGCCATAAAGGTTATTAATTCTCTAACAGCTACATCTCCAGCATTTTTGAAAAGTGGTTTTGAGGTCTCTTATGTTGAGGTGGACTTGAACCCTGTCTGCATCCCCACAGAGCATTGCCCTTGCTATCCTTCTGACTAACTATCCTAAATTTTTGGATTACAGGTCTGTAGCACACAGAGTTCTAAAATTAGCAGTTTGAGTCACATAGTGGACTGTCTATTACAGTAACAGGAAAAAGTATTGTGTGTGGAGCATTGCTTCTCCCCTCAGACCAGAAGAGGAAGAACAGTGTACTGTGTGCACTGCAGTGAAAAATAGACTAGGCAGTAGTTAGATCACAGACTGAAGTTTAAGGCAGTGAGCTGCAGGGGTCTCCATCATAAAGAAGGACCTGCTGGGGCAGGGTGAGTGACTGTATATGCAATTTACCAGCATGTATTAATTTCTTCCTTGTGAATGAAGGCAGACAGAATTGATGGCTGTACAATTTAGGGTGAGTAACTCGAACTGCTAAGTATTTAGTTTTCAGTTAGGGAACTCTTCTATGTAGATATGTGCAGTTCTGGTTGACACAGTTAAATCAGTGCAGAGGTTTGAGACACCAGCCATATAAATCTAGATCAGCTTACAGCACTCAGCAGCTAACATTTTACATGGACAAGTGATAAACTGTCTTATCAATGGCGGTCTCCCTACCAGGGAAGTATCTACTCTCTTTCAAAGTCAATATAGCTAAGTGTTCTTCTAATTATTTGTTATGATTTTAGAAATTCAATTATTAGTTTCCTCTTTTAAATTTCATTTTCTTTAAATTACTGCTCTAATATCTATTTGTTTCTATTTTCCAATTTCCCAGTCATTAAACTGTCATTCCATTTTTTTCCTGAGTACTATTTATTTATTTACTTATTTATGTCAGTTAGAAGCAGTGGTTCTAAACCTGGAGAATCCTGGCTCCCTTTGGGGTAATCAAATGACCCTATCAGATTCATCTAAGACTATCAGATAGCCGGGCGGTGGTGACACACTCCTTTGATCTCAGCACTCGGGAGGCAGAGCCAGGAAGGATCTCTGTGAGTTCAAGGCCAGCCTAGTAGTCTACAGAGCGAGATCCAGGACCAGCACCAAAGCTACACAGAGAAACCTTGTCTCGAAAAGACCATCAGAAAACACAGATATTTATATTATGTTTCACAACAACAGTAAAATTATAGTTATGAATTAGCAGTGAAATAATTTTGTAGCTGGGGTGGTCACCACAATGAGAGGAACTGTATTAAAGGCTCACAGCATTAGGAAGGTTTAGAACCACTAGTTTAGAGTAATATCTCCTGTAGCTCAGGCTTGCCTCACACTATGTAATTGAGAAGCCCTTTGAACATTTAATCCTGCCTCTGCTGTCCAGTGCTGGAAAGAAAATTCTGCAACTGCTTCAAGGCTAGTCCTTGACTGGCCATTGAGAAGGAAAAATAGACCAGTGAATGAATGTCTTCCAACCTTTCTGGCTTTTACTGGGAACTTACAAATGAAGAGGAAATTGTGTAAGAAATGAGTTCACTGGCCAACTGTTAAGCAGATGTAGTCACAGCACTGGAAGAGATGGCAAAAAGGGAAGTGAAAGCTTTCCTGCTATAACAGTAGTTGACATCAGCAATGCGTAGTGAGGTGATCAATTTTAGATGATCGATAAATGTCCTGACTGGCCATTTCTCTGGTCCACAGATGAGGACATCAAGAATTTGGATAAAGAACTGAACTTATTGTGAAGCCAGGTTACTGTAGTTATACCCATTCAACCAAAATAGAGGAACTGGGTAAAATGGGGTGGCCCTGCCCAACATTACTATATTTTCCAGTTTTAAAATGTACAGCCTAAGAGAAAAGGCATGAGTAATACTTGGTGTGCTCTAATACAAATTCCTGTTCTCTAGAGCACATAACAATAAAGACTGTTTCATCTTTTCAAAATAATTCTTTAGGATTATAATTACACCATTTCCACCATCTCTTTCCTGCTTTCAAGACCCCTTATAGACTCCTCCTTTCTTTGTAATCCATGGCTTCTCTTTGCTTTAACAACACCTGCTGTTTGAATGTGACCTGTGTTTGGCTATAGGACTTCTGAGGTATGAAGGGTTGACTGCACTGGACATTGAGTGTGTACTGTAATGTGCACACAAAAGACCCTGTCCATTTGGAAGAGGAACAGGAAATTTGCTAGAAGAGAAGATTCTACTGAAATACAATTTTCCCGGACTAGGGCCCAGTCTACCCCTTGGATGCAAGGACAGAGCTGGGAAGGCATGAGTTGTCTGAGTCATTTTATCTCTGCTCATCCAGTAGGGGAGCTGCTAATGTCTTGAGGCCCAGCTGGGTGACTCTAGTTAATATTGGACTCTGGGAAGGTTTAGAAATCAGGAGGACTAGTGGGAGGTAGCTTGCAGGTTCTTTCCAGGATTTTTCTCTGATTCTGCTATAGGCAGCTGTATGGAAAACCACAGCCGTGCAATGGTGAATGTGGTGGCCACTGTCCCCAGATCAGGAAGAGCATGTTGCCTCTGTTATCAGAGTCCCAGGTGCTGTGACTGGGATGGACCATGAGCCCTACTGATTCTGTTGCTATATGTGGTAACCTGCTATATGGTAGCCTTCCTGAATATGAATTCCCTAGGGAGGGAAGACTATGCTGCTCTGCCATGGGAGGCTGTGATGCTTGTAATATCACTGTCCAGTGTGCACACACAGGCATTGCTTTTGGTTTGCATTGGGAAGAGAGATTGGGAAACTGAAGGTCTGGTTTCTAGAAGTTCTGAATACTGCATTTCACATTCACTTTTGTGTGATAGACTTTAGAAAGTGGTAGAAAGGAGGTAATGGGGAGTATACTTCAGTAATACTTGATTGGGAAAATTCAATTCCAGGGGACAAAAGGAGTTTCTGAACTGCAGAGGTTTTTTGGGTGTGCATGGGGTTGAGCAGGTAGATAGAGTAGATTCCATATATTGTGCCATAGTTCATGTTGCAGGAAGCAGACTTTAAATTATCCCTCAACATTGTTTTGTGTGTGGGCCTCTGTGAGGCTGGGTTTGCCTGAAATCACAATAGGCAACAGGGAGGGACTATGGAACCATACCTACCTTTCTGAAGACCTCCATTTCCAGAGAGAGCTCCAGAACCTGGGGCCTCTCTGCTTAGATGAGAGATCACTAACTGAAGGGTCAGAAATATAAGAGTTTAGGAGCCACTTTGAGTTATTTTTGTGAAGTCTGTTTTTATTTAATTTCTATACACCTACAATCATAGGTTACATTGGCCAAGTGTACATTTTCTCTGAGTTTCCTTAGGTCTTCTTTTTTTTTTGCTTTTTCTCTCTATCCTCTTATTCTTTCACAAATAGTGTACATATTCTTAATTGTTGTAGCTTTGTCATAAGTACTGAAGTCCATTTTCAGTGTGTGTACTATTTCTTCATAATCCTATTGAGAACTCTGAAAGCAGTACTTTAGAATTTTCCACAGATATAAAATATAATTAGTTAAAAACCATGTTGCATTGTTATAGTTGATGTAAAACTGCACTATAGGCTTTCTGTAAATTGTCTTCTTTATGTTTAGGTATGTACCTTGTATCCCTAATCTCAACAAAGACTTTTACCATGAAAGGGTGTTGCATTTAGTCAAATGCCTTTTCAGTGTCTAATGAGATGATCCTATGCCTCAAATTCACAGATCTGCCTGTTTCTACTTCCCAAGTGCTGGGATTAAAGGTGTGGGCCACCACCGCCTGGTGAGAAAAGTTTTGTTGTTAAAGGGGGAAGGGAGAAGGAAAGAGAGAAAGGGGAGTGGGGAGGTGCGCACACCCTTGTGGCAAGAAAAAGGAAGGGGGGAGGGGTTGTGGTGGTACTGTGTTCCCCAAAATATTGTGCATGCTAATAAACTTATCTGGGGTCAGAGAAGAGAACAGCCACATTATTAAACATAGAGGATAGGCAGTGGTTGCACACGCCTTTAATCCTAGCATTCCAGAAGCAGAAATCCCTCTGGATCTCTGTGAGTTCAAGGCCACATTGGAAACAGCCAGGCATGATGACACACGCCTTTAATCCCAAGAAGTGAGCCTTTAATCCCAGGGAGTGATGGCAGATAACAGAAAGGTATATAAGGCATGAAGACCAGGAAGTAGAAGCTTTCGGCTGGTTAAGTTTTTAGGCTTTTGAGCAGCAGTTCAGCTGAGATCCATTCGGATGAGGACACAGAAGCTTCCAGTCTGAGGAAACAGGATCAGCTAAGGAACTGGCAAGGTGAGGTGGCTGTGGCTTGTTCTGCTTCTCTGATCTTCCAGCATTCACCCCAATACCTCGCTCCAGGTTTGTTTTTATTAATAAGAGCCTTTAAGATTCGTGCTACAAGGGGTTTTCTCTTAAAGAGGACTTTACATAAGATGATGTTGTCAGGACACTGGATGGGTGGGTCTGAATGCTAACAGTGACTTTGGATTTGTGGCATAGATGTTAAGAACTGAAATGTTATCATGGTGGATTTTCCCTTTGATGAATATGTAGTGTCCTTCCCCATCTCTTTTGATTAAGTTTTGTCTGAATTCTATTTTGTGAGATATTAAAATGACTACACCTGCTTGCTTCTTAGGTCCATTTTCCTGTAATATCTTTTCCCAGCTTTTACCTTTTGATAATGTCTATCCTTGATAATTTTTGTATGGGGTACAAAGTTGGATCCTCTTTTTACATGCAATCTGTTAATCTATGTCTTTTATTGGAGAATTGAGCCCATTGATATTGAGCAATATCAATAAACAATGATTGTTAATTCCTGTTACTTTGTTGGTGGTGGTAGTGGTGGTATGTTAATGTGAGTGTGTACATGTTTGTGTGTGTGTGTGCTTCCGTTATTTTGGTTTTGCTGCTGTGAAATTATTTCCTTTGTTTTCATGTGTGTAGTCATGGGTTGGATTTTTTCCTTTTTAGCACCTTCTGTAGTATATTTGTAGGTAGATAGTGTTTAAATTTGACTTTATTGTGGAATATCTTATACTCCATTTATGGTGAATGAAAATTTTCTGGGTATAGTAATATGGGCTGGGATCTGTGGTTTCTTAGAGTCTGCCACATATGTGTCCAAAGCCCTTCTGGCTTTTAAAGTCTCTGTTGGGAAGTCGGGTGCAATTCTCACAGGTCTGCCTTTGTATGTTACTTGATATTTTTCCTTTGTAGCTTTTAATATTCTTTCTTTGTTCTGTATCTTTAGTGTTTTAATTATTATGTAGTGAGGGGACTTTTTTTCTGGGCTAACCTATTTGTTCTTTTGTATACTTCTTGTACCTTGATAGGCACCTACTCCTTTAGGTTAGGAAATTGTTCTTCTATGATTCTGTTATGAATATTTTCTGGATCTTTGAGCTAGCATTCTTCTTCTAGCTTGTTTTTTTCATAGTTTCCTATATTTCCTGGATATTTTGTGTCATGAATTTTTTAGATTTAATATTTTCTTTGACTGTTATACCCATTTATTCTATCATATCTTCAATGCCTGAGATTCTCTCTTCCATCTCTGTATTCTGTTGGTGAACCTTGCCTCTGCAGTTCCTCTTTGCAGTCGTAAATTTTTCATTTCCAGTATTCCCTCAATTTGTGTTTTCTTTATTGCTTCTATTTCCATTTTCAGATCTTGTACAGTTATATTTGTTTCCTTCAATTGTGTGTTATTCTTGGCTTTATTTAAGGGATTTATTGGTTTCTTCAATTGCTTGTGTTTTTCTGGCTTTCTTTGAGCGATTTTTTTTTATTTCCTCCAATTGTTTTCCTGGATTTCTTTAAGAGGTTTATTCATTTCCTCATTAAGAACCTCTATCATCTTCATATAGTTGATTTTAAGGTCTTTTTCTTTTGCTTCAGCTATGTTGGAATCTTCAGGACCTGCTGTGGTAACATAGCTGGGCTCTGTTGGTGACATACTACCCTGGCTGTCATAAGCTGGCATCTAGACTGGTTTGGGGGTGATTATAGGTCTAGGTGCTGATTTCTGGGATTGTCTTGGTTGTGTGGTGGTCTTGTTTCTGTGTTTCTGTTTTCTCTCTGGATTTTCAGAGGGTGTGTTGGATGAATGTTGCATGTCTTACTGGCATGCTTGGCTGGTGTGTTCATGGGGGAATGCTTGCTGCTGTTCAAAGCAAGGTGAAGGGCAGGTCGGGGAGAAAATTTTAGGAATCCACAGGAGTGGAGAAGGGGGAGGGAAGTTGTTCCTAGTGTTCTATTCCAGTGCTAAGGACAACTGTGAAAATTAGGTCTGTGGTAACAGACAGTGTAGTAGATCTGCAGACAGCCTACTTGGCCTTCTGGCAGGCATGACATTTGGCTGATTGGGGGCTGCCTGCCTGAGTTGAGTGCTGGGACATAGAGATGAGGCAGGTGGGGATGGTATGAGTGGACATGTGGACAAGGGAAGATAAAGGAACTCCTCGTAGTCTCTTCCTGGTATTCTGTTCCAGTGCTAAAGGTAACTGTGAGAATTTGGTCTGTGGTAACAGACAGAGGGGTAGTTCTTTGGGCAGCCTACCTAGCCTTCTGACAGGCATGGCCTATGATTGAGCAGGGGTTATCTGCCCAAGTTGGGGGCAGGAAGGGAAGGGAAGCGCAGGTAGAGATGGTCTGTGGAATCTATAAGAGGTGTGGGCATGGGGGAGAGGAACCTGCACCTGGTGTTGCAGCACTAGGGAAAACCTTGAGTATTATGTCTCTGGTAACAGAGAGTGGTGAATGTCTATGGGCAGCCTACCTGGTCCCATACCCAATATCTTAATACTGAGGCATCAGGTTCACAGTGATCATTTATATTCTTCTTTGTTTATTTAGTTTTTTGTTGTTAATCTGTAAAGGACTTTCAGTTTATTGGATAAAAAGTACTGGGTGGTCAGGACAGGCTGATCAACATTATTCTTGGGATTGGCCAGAGTTCAGACACCAACACCCAAGTCAGGAAGCTCATAGCCACCTGCTACTCCAGATCCAGGGGATCTGACATCCTCTTCTCTGGTGTGTCACCTGTACACATGGAAGACATTCTTACACATACAAACATACACACAAAGATGGAGATAGACTTGTTTGCAAAAGTGTTTGTGATTATAAAGCAATTTGAGCAAAATAAGTTGTTTTAGGTATATAATACAAATCATACATCGTTTCTTTAAAAATCAGTTATCTTGCATTTGTTTTTTAAAAGTTTACATTTTCTCACTCTGGTGCAGCCTTACATCCAATCTTCAATCACTGGAAAAAAAATAATTTCTAAGTAATCCTAACAGACATACTTTTCTTTACTTTAAGGGAATATGATACTTTTAGCAGTCAAAACTATTTTCAACAATGTTGAAATCAGAAGGCTTCAAGTAAATCTCTTCAATTTTGGTGGAAGATCCTTCCTCACCAAACCAATTTTCTATTGTTGAAAAAGGAATAAAAGCAGAGTGCACAGGGTGAGTGCTAGCCAGTAATTTCTTTGATTTTGATTTTGGTTAGAATCTTGTAGTTCTTGTTTAAGGTACCATGTTAAATTTGTAGGTCTGTCTGTTGCCTCCTTTTATCAGTGGTGCCATCTATGGTATCTGATTTTATTAATTTTATTGTCGCTCCTGGAAAATACTGGATCCCCACCTATTTTTGTATTCTAAAAACTTACTATATTATGAGTTGCTTGAGTTTTTGCTGCTTTGGGGACTTCCTGTAGAGAA
The DNA here is from genome assembly GCA_902168405.1 of Peromyscus aztecus. Taxonomy (NCBI): domain Eukaryota; kingdom Metazoa; phylum Chordata; class Mammalia; order Rodentia; family Cricetidae; genus Peromyscus; species Peromyscus aztecus. The sequence continues at coordinate 5,648 of CABHPQ010121096.1, read as the reverse complement.
ACAGTTTTAGTTTTTTTCTTCTTGACACATTGTCTTTTCTAGGACTTGAATTTGTCCATGATGTTTAATACTTAAATGCATGAATATTATAAAAGAAATTAGAATTTCTAAGTGTCATCAGAAAGCTATAGAGACTTAAAACTTATTCTAACTCTTACAGATTATGTATGAAAGATACTTGATAGGTACTTTAATAAATTTGATTAGAATCTCATAACTTTATATGACTGTGAGATATATAGATTAAATTTTCATAAAATATTCTTAGAAACAGCGAATCCTTTTTCTCCTGGGTATGATGCTAAATGAACATCACTGTCTTGTGGACAAGTGACACATTATATCCAGTCACCACCATTGCTTCATGTAAAAGACCAAAGTGAATTTGGCCAATAATTAAAAGTGTTATATTATTTTTCTTGACTATTGCATTGTGCATTTTTATCAGCCTTTATAAATTTGGAATTTGAGGTGAACTGTATTGCTTATTCTTAAGAATAATAATTCTTTATTCATCATTTGCAAATATGGCATTGAAGGGACTTACTACTTCAGATTGTGTAAGGATAACTATGATGCTTGGATGCACTAGTGAAAATAATTTGCTTTATTCTTTTACATTTAATACACATATTTGTTGCAAATATTTCTTTTTTAATTTTTTATTTTATAATTTAATTTAATTTTACATATCAGCCACGGATTCCCCTGTCCTCCCCCCTCCCGCCCCCGCTGCCCCCTGCCTTCCCACCAACCCACCCCTCATTCCCATCTCCTCCAGGGCAAAGAATCCCCTGGGGATTGAGTTCAACCTGATAGATTCAGTCCAGGCAGGTCCAGTCCCCTCCTCCCAGGCTGAGTGAAGTGTCCCTACATAAGCCCCAGGTTCCAAACAGATGTGTTTGGAGTCTGGTGGATAATTCCAAACAGATGTGTTCTTGGAGTCTGTTTGCCAGTATTTTATTGAGTATTTTTGCATCAATGTTCATGAGGGAGATCAGTCTGTAGTTCTCTTTGTTGCATCTTTGTTTGGTTTAGGAGTCAGGGTAATTGTAGCCTCATAGAAGGAGTTTGGTAATGTTCCTTCTGTTTCTATTGTGTGGAACAATTTAAAGAGTATTGGTATTAACTCTTCTCTGAAGATCTGGTAGAATTCTGGACTGAAACCTTCTGGTCCTGGCCTTTTTTGGTTGGGAGACTTTTAATGACTGATTCTATTTCCTTAGGGGTTATTGGACTATTTAAATAGTTTATCTGGTCTTGATTTAACTTAGGTATGTGGTACCTATCCAGAAAATTAACCATTTCTTTTAGATTTTCCAGTTTTGTGGAGTAGAGGTTTTTGAAGTATGACCTGATGATTCTCTGGATTTCCTGATTGTCTGTTGTCATGTCCCCCTTTTCATTTCTGATTTTGTTAATTTCGATGCTCTCTTTCTGTCTTTTGGTTAGTTTGGATAAGGGCTTGTCTATCTTGTTGATTTTCTCAAAGAAGCAACTCTTTGTTTCATTAATTTTTTTGTATTCTCTTTGTTTGTTTTATTGATTTCAGCTCACAATTTGATAATTTCCTGGCATCTATTCTTCCTGGGAGACTTTGCTTCTTCTTGTTCTAGAGCTTTCAGATATGCTGTTAAGTCACTGGTGTGAGATTTCTCCAACTTCTTTATGTGAGCATTTAGTGCTATGAATTTCCCGCTTAGCACTGCTTTCATAGTGTCCCATAAGTTTGGATATGTGGTGTATTCATTTTCGTTGATCTCTAAGAAGTATTTAATTTCTGTCTTTATTTATTCTTTAACCCATTGGTGATTCAGTTGAGCATTATTCAGTTTCCATGAGATTGTAGGTTTTCTGTAGTTTTTATTGTTGTTGAAATCTAACTTTAAACCATGATGGTCTGATAGAACGCAGGAGGTTATTCCAATTGTTTTGTATCTGTTGAGATTTGCTTTGTGGCCAAGTATGTGGTCGATTTTAGAGATGGTTCCATGGGGTGCTGAGAAGGTATATTCTTTCTTGTTAGGATGGAATGTTCTGTAGATATCGATTAAGTCCATTTTAGTCATGACATCAGTTGTCCTTTATTTCTCTGTTAAGTTTTGATTTGGGAGATCTGTCCAGTGGTGAAAGTGGGGTGTTGAAGTCTCCCACTATTAATGTGTGGGGTTTTATATGTGATTTAAGCTTTAGTAATGTTTCTTTTACATAATGTGGGTGCCCTTGTGTTTGGGGCATAAATGTTCAGAATTGAAACTTCATCTTGGTGGATCTTTCCTGTGATGAGTATGTAATGCCCTTCTTGATCTCTTTTGATTGATTTTAGTTTGAAGTCTATTTTGCTGGATATTAGGATGGCTACACCCGCTTGCTTCTTAAGACCTTTTGATGGAAGTCTTTTCTCAGCCTTTTATTCTTAGTGTGTATTTTTGAATTTGAGTTATGTTTCTTATATACAGCAGAAAGATGGGTCCTGCTTTTGTATCCATTCTGTTAGCGTGTGTCTTTTTATAGGTGAATTAAGTCCATTGATATTAATATAATATGGGATATTAATAACCAGTGATTATTCATTTCTGTTATTTTTTGGTGGTAGTGTGTGTGTTCTCTTCTTTGGGGTTTACTGCTGTGGTGTTATCTATTGTCTGTGTTTTTGAGGGTATATCTGACTTCCTTAGGTTGGAATTTTCCTTCTAGTGCTTTCTGTGGCTGGGTTTGTGGATAAGTATTGTTTAAATCTGGCTTTGTCTTGAAATGTCATGTTCACTCCGTCTATGATGATTAAAAGTTTTGCTGGGTATATTAGTCTAGGCTGGCATCCATGGTCTCTTAGTGACTGCATTACATCTGTTCAGGTCCTTCTGGCTTTCAAAGTCTCCATTGAGAAATCGAGTATTATTCTGATGGGTTTGCCTTTATAAGTCACTTGGCCTTTTTCCTTAGCTGCTCTTAATGTTCTTCCTTTATTCTGTACATTTAGTTGTTTAATTATTATGTGGTGAGGGGACTTTCTTGGGGGTTCTAGTCTGTTTGATGTTCTATAGGCTTCTTGTATCTTCATAGGCATTTCCTTCTTTAAGTTGGGAAAGTTTTCCTCTATGATCTTGTTGAATATATTTTCTGTGCCTTTGAGTTGGTATTCTTCTCCTTCCTCTATTCCTATTATTCGTAGGTTTGGTCTTTTCATGGTGTCCCAAATTTCTTGGACATTTTGGGTCATGACTTTGTTGGCTTTAGTGTTTTCTTTGACTGATGAATCTATTTCTTCTACCGTATCTTCAACGCCAGAGATCCTCTCTTCCATCTCTTGCATTCTGTTGGTTATACTTGCATCTGAAGTTCCCGTTCATTTACTCAGATTTTCTATTTCCAGCATTCCCTCTGTTTGTGTCTTCATTTTTTCTATTTCCCTTTTCAGGTCTTGGACTGTTTCCCTCATCTGTTTCATTGCTTTTTCATGATTTTCTTTCAGGTATTTATTGTTTTCTTGTGCTTTATTTGTCCTTTCCTCTAGTTTTTTATAGTGTTCTTCCCAGTTTTTGTTTGTCTGTTCCTCCATTTCATTTTTGATTTCTTCTTTATAAGCCTCTAGCATCTTCATGATGTTATTCATAAGGTTGCTTTCTTCTGCTTCTTCCATTTTGTGATGTTCAGGTCTAGCTGTTGGAGGAGGGCTAGGTTCTGGTGATGCTGTATTGCTCTTTATTTGTTGTATGTACTTCTGCCTTGATGTCTGCCTGTCTCCTGATGGATTTGTTCTTGGTCTTATCAGTGCTCTTGGTCCAGACAGAGCTAACAGATTCAGGAAGCCTCTCTCTGGTCCAGATGGAAGCTCTGGGCTGGATGGGAGCTGGGGCCTAGTCTCTGATTCTCAGGCAGTGGCTGGGGTCTCTGGTGGATGGGTGTGGGGGCAGGGCGTGGAGATTGCAGCATCTGCTGGGGGGGTCTTGGAGAAGGGGAACCTTTGGCAGGGGGGGGTCCCACCTCATGGCCAGAACCTGGTGCCAAGTTGGGCAGGTCTTCCCTGGAATGGCTAGTGCCCAGGGATGGGACCTAGGGGCAGGCTTCCCTGGTTATGACCCCAGGCACTCACCTCTGGTCCAGATGGGGACTCAACAGGATGGGAGCTGGGGGCTGGTCTCTAAGTCTCAGGAAGTGGCTGGGGTCTTGGGCAGATGGATGTGGTGGCAGGGCATGGAGATTGCAAGGTCTGTCGGGGGTCTTCGAGAAGGGGAACCTTCCCATTGGGGGGGGGTCCTGCCCTATGGCCAGAACCTGGGGCCAATTTGGGCAGGTCTTCCTCGGAATGGCTGGTGCCCAGGGATGAGACCTAGCGGAAGGCCTCTCTGGGTATTACCTCAGGCACTCACCTCTTGTCCAGATAGGATCTCTGGGCAGGATGGGAGCTGGGGGCTGGTCTCTAAGTCTCAGGAAGTGGCAGGGTTCTCTGGTCCAGATGGGAGTTCCGGACTGGATTGGAGCTCTGGTCCAGATGGGGACTCCAGGTAGGATCACAAATATTTCTTGATTTGAGCTTTTGTAGGTTTAATTATTCTCATGTCTACAGGATCCTCTGTTTTTGTCTATTTCCATAAAGCACTCAAGGCCTAGAATTCTTCTGAATTTTGAGAATTTTATTTCTATAATACATATAGTATACAACACACCAACTTTAAATAAGCTTTTGTATTGTTGGTCTTGTTTGATCCATTTGAGTTAATTAAATTATTTCTCCAAATCTGTGTCTTGTTCAATTTTTTAGGACTAGGTTTTCAGTGCATTCAGAGTGCCTAAATCTGAAGAAAGTTATGTGTTTGTTAGTGAGGTTATGTTCAGTTTTGGTTAACAGTATCACACATAATCACTAAGAGCCTTCCATAAAAATAAAGATCTTATTTTATATTCATTTATTTATTTATTTAGTTTTTTTTGAGACATGGTTTCTCTGTATAGCCTTGGTTGTCCTGGAACTTTCTCTGTAGATGAGGCTAGCCTTGAACTCATAGAGATCCACATGCCTCTGCCTCTCAAGTACTGGAATTAAATGCATGCACCACCATTGCCCAGCCCATGAAGGTCTTTTTTTTCTTATCTATTGTAGTTGATCATATATTGCATCTCAAAGGTACCTTCTAAATCAACTTTTGATTGAACCATGACATAATAATCTTTGACAAATGAGACATTTGTAAACATTGACTACTCTTGTTTCTGTAAACTTCTGTCATGTGAAGAAGGCTGAACTAACCTGATATAGACTGAGAAAAAAATTACTAGCCAGTTCAAATGACAGACATGTTAGTGAACCCCTGTTGAGCTGTTAAATGACTACATGTCCATGAGTTCCACAACCAAGACCAGATAATATGCCAGGCTGAGCATCCTACAAAAACTATGTGAGTCATAAACAAAACATGACTGTCTAGACATCAAATTATATAATATTTATTATTAAAATAAAGAATATTTTTAATATAAATAAAATAAAGAACATAGTTAAATATATTTAATTCATGTAATATACTGAATAGAATTCAAATAATATAAAACAGAAAAACAGAGGATATATTTTGGAGGTAGATTTTTCTCAGTTGTGAATAGATGGAAGGAGGCATCAACTCAGATTTTCTTTTAGTTTATTATTGGTG
>CABHPQ010121091.1:0-12500 GCA_902168405.1 Peromyscus aztecus | reverse complement strand
GGTCAATAGGTGTGAGTACTTGCTCATTTGTTTCAGGATAGGGTTCTTCTGTGTTAGTGTCTTTGTGACTGCTGTAATAAGACACCATGCACATGACCAAGAGTTTACTTGCACTTTCAGTTGCAGAGATTTAAGAGTCTGTGATGGTGTGGCAGGGGTGTGGCAAAGCCTCTGGAGCAACAAATCAAGACGAGAGCTCACATCTGGATCCACACGCAGGAGGCAGAGCGCATCCTGAGAATGGTGGGAGGCTTTTGAAGCCCCGAAGCCTGCCTCCATGACACACCTCCTCCAGCAGCTTCACACCTCTTAATCCTTCCCAAACAGTTCCACCAACTGGGGACCACGTCTTCAAACATGAGCCTAGGGGAGGCCAGTCTCATTCAGAGCATCACAGGTTCCCACTGTGTACTGTAGTTCTTCAGCCTGTTCAGGACGTATTGTAAGAATCTGATAAAATCTTTGAAACATCAAGATCCACCCCCGACCCCGCACATACACAATGAATACACTATGATACAGGTCTTTGTCGTAACTCATTTGCTACCTGAAACTCAGCGTATGGATTCAAATTAAGAACTGCTAGTCTCTTCCGTTTTGATATGCTTTTTTTTCCCTCTCTGTCAGTGGTGACATTGACCGAGGCCATGTGAATTCTGTCTAACATGCTTTCTCTAGCTATGGTGGCTAGATTAGCATCCTTATACTCTAATCTCGGGGTATTTTCTAAAATTGTGGTTGGACCTTTTAAGATGGAGAGTTCCACCAGTGTCTACTCTCACCCTCGGTAACTACTTTGCTCTCACTGACTTAGCCACAAGCTCTCAGCACATTAGGCCGAATGTTCTGGTCACGTTCTTAAACTAGTTTTTTACCACTGATGTTTTCCTGTCATTGCCAAATGCATCAAGACCATGATTAGAAGTATTAGTGCGTTGATTCTGAACCGATTTTTCACACTGTAGTCACTATGAAAGAAAGCAGCGGAGGCTTTTACATACTCCTGTGCCTGGGACAGCCTCGTGCCAATTAATTAGAATCTCTGGCTGGGCCTCCTGGGTGTCAGAATTTTAAGCTCCCTAGGTGATTTCAGTACGGAATTAAGGTTTGAAAAACCCCTTTTTAGAATCTGCAGGTGTTGTGGTATATTTACGCATAAGGAATTAACTCATGAAATAAGTGAAAAATTAATGGCGTATTCTAAACTGAAGTAGATTCTAACTTATGTGAAGATGGGTTTGTCTTGCTTTACAAGGGAATTGTGGTTTTGTTTGTTCTAGGTGGTCTCCCAAAACTATGGATATACTCTTCAGAGTAAGAGGAGGCTTTGATCTGGCTTTTCAGCTAGCCCCTCCTAAAGGTACGTCTTCCCCAAACTTCTTTTATTATCAATTTATAGTGATATATATTGAGGATGAGATAAGAAAAATAAACTGAACTCAAATGGGACTCAACTTTAGATGTTATATTCTAACTCCCTTTCCAGCCCACAGGGCATCTCTGTGTAAATTAAAAGATTTAACCTTCCTTATGAACCTTTAGGGCTGTCTTGAAGAAAATTCTCTCTATCTCTCTCTCTCTCTCTCTCTCTCTCTCACACACACACACACACACACACACACACACACACACACACACACACACACACCGGCAAACTATCCCTAATGAACACAATGTAAATAGACTGCCTGGAGCTGCACATTGCAGAGTTGTAAGTGTGTGTTACCCCATGTCCTGGTGCCCACCTCTTTTAAACACTGTAGTCTATTGGAATGTTAGAAGAAACTTGGAGGAGAAGAAAATCAGTGGGATCTTGATGAAGCAAATCCCAGGGTGTCTTCTAGTTTCTGCCTGAGGCTGATGCCGAACACTTGAGATAGAGAGTATCCAGGGAGGAGTGTGAGAAATTACAGCCGAGATGCGATACTTTTGAGATGCCACTGGGACATCGTGTTCAGGTTTCCAGGGAGCACTTGGTTAAATCTGAAACTCGGGGGAGAGTGGTCAGCACAGGGGGTGGAGAACGTGAGACTGGAAGGGCAACAGCTAACTCCAGGATGGTAAATGAAACCATCCCTAAACATGCCGTCTGTGACATTAGAGTCAGACACTCAGAAGGTAAGGGATGAAAAGCGAAGGGCACGAAGAGTGACTGCAGATGGGGCAGGGTGTCTCTCTGAGGGTGAGAAAAATTCCATAATGATTGCTTTTAAAGCGTTAGTACTGGTTGTAAATTGTTACAGACGTGCTAAAAGCCATTGGATGGAATTTATGGTCTCAGAACTGTAAAGCTAGAGAGGCCAGAATTGTGACAGTGATTGAAAATTAGGGGAGGGGGTTTAGGAGTCATGTTCACTCTCCTCTGCTCTTGCCTTATGTTTAAAGCCATTTGTGTCAAAAGTTTAAGGTCTCTCTGACTATTTTGCCTCTCATTTAGAAATGTTTATCAAGAACGCACTAAGACAGGTGTTGGATGACCTCACTAGCAAGCTGTCTTCAGACGCTCTCGTGTTCAGAATCTGCAACAGCTCCGTGTATCTCTGGCCGAACAGCGACCTGAACACGGGAGAGCTCACTGACAGCTCGACCTGTAAGAACATAGTGCACTTCATTCAGTGAGTGTTTAAAGAGTTTCTGCAAATGTTCTCAAGGCATCATTTCGTGCTTGTAAATGTCTTTGTATATTAAAATTTTAGATTTGAGCAGGAAGAGGATACAAAGCGAAAATTCATAAAAAAGAAAGACAAAAAGTTATCAGACATGGTAAGCAAATCTGTCTTTTCTACTGATAAAAAAATTAAATCCTTACATTTGGATGAGTGAGGTATAGGTGATAATTTAATCTTGCCCTTCTAGAATATCCAGGCCTGTCTGTTTTACATATCTAAACATTTTTTCTTGTTGTAATGTGTAATTTTGAAGGTGTTATTTTGTTTTGATCTTGCAAAACCAAAACTGATTCGAGTAGGTTTACAGATTGCTTAAAAGTAAATGAAAAGGACCCATTCATAAACTTGATAAAGTGATATACATCATGTAATGCAAGACAGTGTTGAAGGGTTTCTTTTTTTCACATTGTCTGTTTGTTCTGCTGATTTTTTTGGTTGTGAGCCTAGCCTTTAACGGCTGAGCCATCTCTCCAGCCCTGTTCTGCTGATTTTTAAACCAGTGTTATGGGGCCCTACCACATGCATACGTTCCAGAGACAATTCTTCAAGGCAGGAAGTTGTACAAAGTTACTCCCTGTGGTGTTTTTCTAGGCTGGACAGGAGGCATTAACTAGTCCGCTAGGTATGAAGATGGAAGTGGTGAGATCTGACCGCTGTCATGACTTCCTTTCCCAATGCTGTGATAAAACACTCTGACCAAAGCAACTAAGGAGAGTTTATTTTAGCTCATGAAGGGGAAGTCAAGAGGCAGGGACATGACACAGCGGGGTAGAATGAGAAAGCAGTGTCTGTGTGCTGCTGCTCAGTTCCTTGATTTATACAGCCCGGGATCCCAGTCAGGGAATGGTGCCACTTCATTTAACCTAATCAAGACCATCCCCCGCAGGCATGCCCAGAAGCCCATCTCCCAGGTGATTTTAGACTCTGTCAAGTTGGCAGCCAACACTAACTACGTAGACATATTTAGGAGACACAGTGGACTGACTTGGAACTAATTTGATATGGCATAACTAGTTCCTTCCTTGAGGAACCATGGAGGGTGGGTGTTCTAGTTTGCTTTCTGCTTCTTTGATAAACCCCAGGACCAAAAGCAGCTTGGAGGTGTGGGGGCTGCTATTTGGTTTACAGTTCTGCATCACAGGCTTGCACCGAGGGAAGGCAGGGCAGGAACAGAAGCAGGAACCAGGGAGGAAAGCTGCTTGCCCTCCTGGCTCATGCGCAGCCAGCTTTTGATACTACCCAGAACCGCCTGCCCAGGGATGGGTACCACCCACAGTGGGCTCAGCGCTCCTACATCACTTGGCAATCAAGAAAATACCCATAGACCGGTCTGGTGGAGGAAATTCTCCAGTTGAGTACCACCCTCTTTCCAGATGTATCCAGGAGATAGCAGAGATTAGCCCACATTTGGGGGAAGAGGAGTTTAGTTTGGGTTATATTTAAGACACCACTGAGATACACTGACAAACTGTTAAATTTAAAAACATGGAGTGTACAAAAACCATGACTGAGAGATAATGATTTGGAAATCACTCAAAGAGTATGCACTTGGTAGTTATTTTGTAGTATGCTCCCCAGCATGGGTTCATTTTGTGCTTGTGATTAGATTCCCATATCTTTAGCTGGCATATTAGAGAAGTTGTGTCCTAGCATATCATATTAGACGAGCAGGTGCTTTCCATGTGTTCTGAGTTGGTGATGCCGACATCTTTGTCAGTTACTTAGGACGTTTACCAGTTGTATCCGCTGTAAAGTACTGTTTTCCATCATAACTAATGTCTCATGGAAAGCAGTGTGTCTGCTACTTAGGACATTTACCAGTTGTATCCGCTGCAAAGTACTGTTTTCCATCATAACTAATGTCTCATGAAAAGCAGTGTGTCTGGTAGCCTTTTGAAATTTTCTTTTGGTGTTCCCTACTTTGATCATATACATTATTCCAGATGTATCATGTACTTTCCCTGTTCCAGATTGGGGATCAGCCATTCTCCATGGAGCACACACATGTATGCTTACTGTGCACATGCAGGCACACACACACACACACACACACACACACACACAAAATGCACATTCATATTTACACGTATAAATTGTATTTCTGCTTCTAGTTCTACTTCGGCCTCACAAACTTTCTAACTGATCCCAGTGAGAAGCCTCCAGGATTCTCTGACTCTAGCATCCTCTAATTCTGCTGATTCGTTCCATACACAGAAAGGAATTTCAGGGTTGTCGTATACCGAGAGCATATAGTTCTTTGGTTTGGGTACTTTTTGTTTGTTTGGTTTGTTATTTTGAGACAGGGTCTCACCATGCAACTCTGGCTGGCCTGGAACTTGATAAGTAGACTAGCCTGGCTTCAAATTCACAGAAATCGAGCTGCTGAGCAATTTTATTTGATGGTGTTTTGTTTTGTTTTATTGTTTTTGTTTTTTGTTTTGTTTTCTTTTTTTTTTTTACTTTAGGTCTGTGCAAAAGTGTAAAGAATAGCATAATAACCCAGTGTGCCCTACACGTGGCTCTAACACTTACAAACGTGGACAGTCTGATTCCATCTTTACTTGCCACTCACTGTATATTCATGCAGATTATTTTAAAGCAGAAAGGGATTTCCTGTAGTTACTGTTGTACCCAGAGTCCCCAGAGACCACCAAGAGATCAAATCCTATGCAAAAGCAAAGAGTCTTCATTGCGAGTTAACTCGGGACTCTCTGTCTGTCTGACGCAGCAGCAGAGCAGGAGAGATCCCGAGCAGCAATGGGGCAGGGTTTTTAAAGCAAGGGGGCTTGGGGTCTACAAACTACATAGGAACAGTGGCTAAGGTTAGTTGGGGCTTACAGTTACCATTTTTGGACAGGCCTGGACAAGTCCCAGGCTTTGTCCTTGAGCTGCCATGGAGGCTGGCTGGCCAAGCACGTACTGACTGTGGTGGCTGACTCTGTGGCCCAGGCTCTGTCCTTGAGCTGCCATGGAGGCTGGCTGGCCTAGCACGTACTGACTGTGAGGGCTGGTTCAATGACCCAAGCTGTCACATTGACCCATGCACGTAGCTCTAAGTTGGTGAGGGGTCCCAGACAGTAAACAACTGGCTGAACCTTGAGCAGTCAGAGTACGTGCAGAAAGGGAGCTACTGCAAGAACTATGTCTTTTGTTCACAGCCCTCCCAGACACTGCTTGCTCAAGTCTCAGGAAACTGAAATTGCGGCCTGATCTCTGAAGGAAGACTGAGCAGCCTGTGATGGCGTCTGTCTGGTCCTTTCAGTTACTATCTCTAATGTAGCTTTATATATCATCCTTTAAAACTCTATTTACCTTTTAGATTCAGTGTTTAATGTTCCACAAGTTGACTCTTAACTATCTGTCCGTGTAGCAACAAATAGTAAATATAGAGCTCATGCTGGAAATATCGACCTCTCTGGGAGCTGTAACCCCCATCATTGAAAGGGAAAATGAAGAACACCACTACATTAATATGAGCTTGCCAATCGATGCGGTTGTATCTGTTGCTCCCGAAGAAACATGGGGAAAGTAGGTATTTTTATAGTACTAATGCCACATTTAAATGAGGACCCTTCTATAAAGTAATCAGAACTCAGTTCTTTTAAAAATATGACATAAGTCATATCCAGGGTTATGGGCTACTTTTACTGTGATGTACTCCTTGTTTTCAACCTAAGAGTCATCGAATAATTAAATATTTATTTGGAAGAGATAGGAAAGCATGCCGAAACCCAGAAGGCTTCCCTCTATCCACCCAGAACAAATACAATTACTTTGACTTTGCATACTTTAGACTTTGGACAAACCTTGTCCAGTGGAAGTTTTTTATTCTATTCAGGGCATATTAGCTACACATCTTCATTTTAGCCTCTATACCTTTTGTTAATTCACTTAAATATTTCCTTCTACAGAGTTCGAAAACTTCTAGTGGATGCAGTTCTTAATCAACTAGTTGATGTGGAAAAATGCATCTTGAGATATATGAAAGGAACATCTATTGTAGTCCCTGAACCACTGCACTTCCTATTGCCAGGGAAAAAAAATCTCGTAACAGTTCTATATCCATCAGGAATCCCAGATGGTCAGCTGCAGGCCTATAGAAAGGTAAAAGTGGATCATTTGTTATGAGAAAAAAGTCTCTTGTTCATTTTGTGCTTAATTATAATTTGTAGTAAATATAAATTGTTTTATGGTTTAATTTAAAAGTATAGAAATGCGCTACTGTATAGAAATTTCATTAAATTTCTTTGTGATGTGTTTAGTAATGAAAACATATTAGTTTAGTATGGCATGTAACGTTTTAATTTCAAGTGCTCAGAGTGGATCATATAATTACAAAGTGTTACCGTTTTTCATAGTGAAAAATAGAAATGGAAAGTACATGCCTAGAGTAGCCGATGGATGTTAAGAAGTTCCTTCCCCTCGGTTAGCTCCAGATTTGTGAGAAAGACAACAGAACAATGCAAAAGGAGTGCCGGGATCCGTGTGAATCCTGACTATGACACACGGTAACAGTCAGCCACAAATACGGCTATTTAAGTTTCATTAGAGAAATTTGGAGAAAACCTGTCCAGCATTTAAAGAAATGAGATTTATCAACAAAAGGACTGGTTTTAGAATGTCTTTTGGACCTGTGGCACTCACCAAATTATGCCCTAAACTCTGCTCCTAAGTCCAAATGTTAGAGAGAAATGGATTTTCAGACACTGTGTAAGCTGACCTGTCGAAACCACTAAAGTACGTTGGAGATTGGCCAGACTTTTAGGATAAGTACTGTATGTTTCTATGAGGTTGAGAAAATGGTGCGTTACATTGGTAAATGTTTCTATTCATGCCATCCTGGTTGGCTTTAAACCACTAGCTTCTACCCTGTATTTAATGACTGCACTTACATGTCTAAAGTGTTGTAAACATGGTTGTCCAAAGTCCTTTGACATCTCATTGTGAACTATAATTTCTGATTTACAAAACATCCCAATTCTCACAAGTTATTTTCTCATTTCTGTCGTCCCTTCTAGTCTCTGCTAGAGGGGTGTAAATTGGTTTCAGTCTACTCACCAATTGACCTTGATGACTCAAGTCATGTTTTTGAAAGCTTATAGCTAACATATTTGCTGTCTTATAAGTATTGAGTTTGAGTGTTTTAACTAAAAATCTAAAATTCTTTTTTTTGTTGCTGTTGTTTATTGATTCTGGTTTATTTAGGAGTTACATGACCTCTTCAGTCTGCCTCATGACAGACCTTATTTCAAAAGGGCTAATGCTTATCACTTTCCAGACGAACCATATAAAGATGGCTGCCTTAGAAACCCACATACTTACCTGAGTCCACCTAACATAGAGGATAGCATGGTGAGTTCAACTAGTTTTTGATTGATTGTTGTCATTCATTGTTTTGGATTGGTTCCCAAGAGACAGTTTTAAGAATTGATTCCTGGGCCAGGCGGTGGTGGTGCACGCCTTTAATCCCAGCACTTGGGAGGCAGAGGCAGGCGGATCTCTGTGAGTTCGAGGCCAGCCTGGTCTCCCAAGTGAGTTCCAGAAAAGGCGCAAAGCTACACAGAGAAACCCTGTCTCAAAAACCAAAAAAAAAAGAATTGATTCCTATTGTGTGTCATCCCTAAAAAATTATCACTTGTCTCTGTTAAGCCTTTGTTTAAGACCTCATTTAAAGAGCCAAGCATGTTGCCACACACCTTTAATTCCAGCACTCGGGAGGCAGAGGCAGGCAGATCTCTGAGTTCAAGGCCAGCCTGGTCTACAGAGTGAGTTCTAGGACAGCCAGGACTACATAGAGAAACCCTGTCTTGAAAAACCAAAACCAAAACAACAAAACTCAAAAACCCTCCTTTAAGATAGCCGTAATTGGTAGGTGGAGAGATGGCTTCGTATTTTAGAATGTTTGCTGTTCTTCCATAGGACCTGAGTTCGGTTCCCAGCACTCACATGAAGCCACTCACAGCTCAGCTCCTGTTTCTGCAGCTCTCGGAGACCTTCTGCTGCCTTCTAGCGCACACACACATACACAATACACATATACACACAGAGTAAGTCTTCTTAAAAAAATAGCAGTAATTATCTTAGAGTGGTATTACACATATCTTTAATCTCAGCACATTCCAGGTTAGCCAGGGAGACCTTGCCTCAAAAAAGATAGCAGTAATTAATGACCTAAAAGGGTTATCAATGGAGAGTATTTACCACATTTCTCCTACTAAAATAACATTCTCTGATTTCTCAAAAGGTTTGTTCCTTTTTTTCCTCATTCTGCACCTGACAAATCATGCTAATTAAGGGCATAGTCTCCCCAAGCCACAGTATGGACAAGGCTAAGACGCTGCCCTCTATGCTATACAGCTTGTATCTGGTTGCAAACTCTCAATATAAGTGCTTAGATAACTGGATTGGTGGAGAGTGAGGACAGGGGTTAAATTAAGGATACATGAAAGCCAGTAAAAAGAATCTCATTGTCATCCAAGAGGAAACTGGAGCTGGCTCAGGCTCTCTGACGGCCTAGCGGGCTCCTTGCTGGCCTTCTGCTGCTGCCCCTGTGTGTTTGGTCCTGATAGCCCTTCCTGGCCTGGTCAGCCCTCTGCCTGCTGCATCTGCCTTGTTTGAGTTGTGTAAAACTTCTTCCTGTTCCCCTTTGAGCTGTTCAGCCTGACTTCTCACCTTGATCCTCTGCTCTTCCTGCTGGGTTTACTGTGCACTTCTCAGTTTAGATTACAAAGGAAGAAAATGTGACTGGTCATCATGGATGGCATTCTTTCAGTACCTTCTGAGTGTCCAGGAGTTTCGTAAGGAAATCTTAAGACTCAAAATGAGTAAACGCTGTGATAACTGAGAAAGGACTGAGGTTTTGGTCTTAGCCGTAACAGCCCCATCTGAACAGACCAGCTTCCTCTGGTGCAGCATTAACTGAACACCCACCATTACATGTAACCCATGACTCTAGAGTCAGTGTTCTAGAGATGGTAAATGATTTCACTTACTTCGAGAAGATCAGAAGAAATCCTGAGAAACCTATTGTCCAACTCTTGCTCTGTCACAGAATCATAGAGTAAGAAATAGAGTGCATAACATTACAGTGGAACTCTGAGTGGCCCTCTACAAGCTCCTGACTTAAATATTTTTCTCTCAAACTAGTTTTAGAACTCCATGTTTTATATTGCATCCTATGTTTATTTCAAATTCTTAATGATTGTTTACAAAAAGCTCAAGATCATAAAGCATTAAGTGCATGCTGATTGATTTTGACAATAAAACCAATTCCTTATCCATGTTACAAAGTGCAAAAGGCATTTCTTTATTTTAGTATTTATAATATTTGACCTGTGTGTGTCTCACACACACACACACACACACACACACACACACACACACGTGTATATACATACATTGGTACACATGTATATTTCACAGCATAGCAAAAAAAATGAATAACGAGGAGTCCTACTCAGTTAAGAACCAGAACATTACCAACTTGTCTGCTCCTTTGTCTCCTCCCTACCTCCTCAGCACAGTCCCCAGTGACTCCTCCACAGTCAGCCTCCACACCTGCTGCTTGCACATCTGTGCATTCAGCCAATCCTAGGTCAGAAATATCTTTAAAAAAAAAAGTATGCCTTGAATGGATGTTTTTTTTCCTTGCTGTTATTTCCTAGAAAATATAGTAGCCATCTTTCATTGTTTTTGTCTAAGATAGGTCATCTAGAAATTATTTAAAGTAAATGAGAAGATATTCATGGGTTATAAAAATACTGTGCCATTTTTCATAAAGAGCCTAAGTATCCAAATTTTGTATCTGCACTGCGTCCTGGGACAGTTTTCTTTTTCTTTTATCTTTCTTTCGTTCTTTTTTTTTTTTTTTTTCAGAGCTGAGGACCAAACCCAGGGCCTTGTGCTTGCTAGGCGACCACTGAGCTAAACCCCCAACCCCAATGGGACAGTTTTCTAAGGATGCTAAAAGGCCATTGCACAGAGACACATTCATCCTTCTCCCTCCCATTTTTGTTTTTTAAGGGCTTCGTGTATATGTATACATATAAGGTATACATTACTTTAGCAATATTTGTTTCGTTTTGACTTTTGTAAAAATCTTACCATTGTATATGCAGTCTTCTACAGCTTTTTCAGTCAACATTCTATATCTAAAATTCATCTTATTTGGTCTCACTATGGTTTAGTTATCTTGATTCCTGTATGATAAACATTTTTATAACTTTTTCCAGGATTTTTGTGGTTTTAGGCAGTCTCGTTGTGAACAGTCCCATTCATGTCTCCTGTGTGAAACAGTTGTAAACAGTTGCTGGGTTTTTTTTTTTAATTTTTGTCTCTTTATTTCCCGGAACCATTTCAGGGAAAGTTATAAACTTCATGTTATTTGCTCCTAAACACTTCATCTGATCTCCCAGTAATAATGGATGTGCTTATTATAGAAATCCAGTTTACTGTGTCCATTATCATGTCTCAGTCACTGCTGGATTCAGTTTGATAATATTTTGTTAAGATTTTTTTCATTGTGGGGCAGTGGTGGCACACATCTTTTATCCCAGCACTCAGGAGGCAGAGGCAAGCAGATCTCTGTGAGTTCCAGGACAGCCAGGGCTGTCACACAGAGAAACTCTGTCTTGATTATATATATTTTGTATTTATAACTGATATTTCCTTATAATTTTCTTTTCTCTTAATTACAAAATGTACTAGTGATGCACAACTCATTAAATGATTTGGGAAATGTTCCATCTTTTAAATTTCTAGAGTTTATATACAATTAGCATGTTATTTTCTTGATCATTTGATCTGAAAAGCCTGAAAAACAACCTGGACTTTAGCATTTTTGTTGTGAGTTATTCTTTTTTTTAAGAGATTTTATTTTGATTGTGTGTGTGTGTGTGTGTGTGTGTGTGAGTGCACACTCACGCGCATGTGTGAAGGTGACTGTGGAAACCAGAGGTGCTGGATCCCTCTGGGATTGGATTAACAGGTGGTTGGTTGTGCGCTGCCTGCTGTGGGTGCTGGGAGCTGAGCTCAGTCCTCTGCAAGAGCAGCGTGCACTCTCACCTGCTGAGCCGTCTCTCCAGCCTCTCTGAGAATATTCTTAATAATATTCAGTTTTGTTAGTGATTATGGGACATTATCATATTTACCTAGGTTTTGTTTCCTCATATAGTTATATTTTCTTTTTAATCTTTATATCACTTTATGATTGTTTTCCTTTCTTTAAACATTTGCCTTTGATTTGAAGTTATCTTTATAACTTTTGTTTTCTGTCTCACTAATTTTGGAGTTTTACTTTGTTTCTTTGATTTAATGTGTTTCTTCTGATTTCTTAAGTTTGAACTGTTGTTAATCTTTCCTGTTTTCTAATGTAGAGTTTTAAATTGCAGATAAAGCACTACTTTTATTGTAATCTATAATTTTAATTTGAAAGATTTTTTATTCACTTTTAAGTATTTTTACATTTATATATGATGGCACTTCAGTCTTTCTTTTAGAAAATTATTTAACATCCACCATATGTTTATGATCTTTGCCTACTGTGAGGAAGACATTCTAAAGCAGAGGACTCATTTGCTGTTAAAAAAAAAATAAAAATAAAGCATTAGAAAGAAGTCCTAAAGCAGAGGACTCATTTGCTGTAAAGGCTGTGACAGATGATACATACTGGGTAGCTGCAGACTGTAGAAATGTCTGTGTCACAGGTCTGGAAGCTGGAAGTCCAAAATTAGCATCACTTGGTTGAACTAAAAGTATCTCCAGGGTCATCCTCCCTCCCACAGGCTCCTGAGGAATATCCATTCTTCATCCCCTCAGCTTCCTTGGCTGTGG
>CABHPQ010121089.1:0-20424 GCA_902168405.1 Peromyscus aztecus | reverse complement strand
CTGGGCTGCGGAAGCGCGGCTCGCCAGGTCCCGTAGCCCAGCCGGCGGGACTCTGGAAACAATGGCTACAGCGGGCCTGGCGAGAATGCTGCCTTCTGTTGCGAGAGCCGCGCTACACACTGCTGGTGGCCTCCTGCCTTTGCCTAGCAGAGGTGGGCATCACCTTCTGGGTCATTCACAGGGTGGCATGTGAGTTCACTAAAGGGGAGAGAACTGGAGGGCGGGAGGGAGACCCGAACCAGATTACAGAGCATTCATTCAGCATTCCAACCCCACCCTTTACCCGAGCCCCAAGCCCGCTTTCCAGAAAAGTGATCATAATCTCTCTGCCATAAGGAAGGGAGGTGATCCTAGAGATTGCCCTCTGCATTTAAAATCCAGCCTGCTAAGCCTGCTAAGAAAGCATAAGCCGCCTGGGAGTCAGTTCTGGCCAGAATTAATGTGCTGTTGCTGCTACTTGTCTGTACCCTTGGACAGTCACTTCCCCTCCCAGATCTGTTTTTTTCATGCATTTAATTCTTATGTCTTGAAAGTCCTTCTGAAGAATGAAGAGTTTTGTGACCACTTGAGTTCATTAGGTACTACTGGTGTCTTTTTTACGGGATCAGTCTACTTTTTTTTCTTTTTAAAGGGTATCATTTTGTAGTCCTAATTGGCCTGGAACTTGCTATGTAGACCAGGGTGGCCTCAAACTCACAGAGATCTGCCTGCTTCAGGCTCCCAAGTGTTGAGATTAAAGGTGGGCACCATAACTGGCTTCATAAAGACCCTGGGTTTTTGTCGTTGTTGTTGTTTGTTGCTGTTTTTTCTTAATGAGAGTAAGGAGCATTCAAGAAAGATACTCACCATTAACTTCTAGCTTCATGTACACATATATGCATACACACCCACCCACATGTGCATATGCACATACAAAAGAGAGAGAGAGAAAGAGAGCACACATTTTTTCCCTTTAAGAACTGAAAAGGAGGGCCGTAGAGCACTGGCTGCTGTTCCAGAGAAACCGGGTTCAATTCCTAGCACCAATATTCCTACCTCACAACTGTTTGAAACTCCAGCTCCAGGGAATCTGACACCATTACACAGAAATACAGCAGGCAGAACACCAATGCATATATAATAAAAATAAATAAATCATAAAAAAAAAAAGCCGGGCGGTGGTGGCTCACGCCTTTAATCTCAGCACTCAGGAGGCGGAGGCAGGCGGATCTCTGTGAGTTCGAGGCTAGCCTGGGCTACAGAGTGAGTTCTAGGAAAGGTGTAAAGCTACACAGAGAAACCCTGTCTCAAGAAAAAAAAAAAAAAAAAACTGGAAAGGAAGCTGGGCAATGGTATCGCATGCCTAATCCCAGCTCCCGGGAGACAGAGGCAGGTAGATCTCTAAGTTCGAGGCCAACCTGGTCTATAGAGTGAGTTCCAGGACAGCCAGGGAAAACAAACTCCCCCTCCCCCCAAAAAAAGAACTGAAAAGGAGAGAAGTGTATGACAACATGGTACCCAGGCTTGTGGTACTATTCAAGGAACCCAGGAAGGAGAGTGAATTTGGAGTAGGAAGAAAGATCATAAATTCAGTTCTAGATGCTGAGTTTGGGGTACCTGGATTCATGGGACTAAGGGGATGGCTTAGCAGGTAGTGTTTGCCATGCAAGTGTGAAAAACAGTTCAGACCCCCAGTACTCTACATAAATGCCAGCAGGCATGGTGGCCCACCTGTAATCCCAGCACCGGAGAGGCAGGGCAAGGGGGTCCTTGGAGCAAACTGACTCGCTAGACTCTGATGTACCATATGTCTGTGTATGTGTACACATACACATGTGGTAGAAAGTGATGGAGGAAGACACCAAACGTCAACCCCTGGCCTTCAGACAGACAGACAGACACACACACACACACACACACACACACACACGCACGCACGCACGCACGCACGCACGCACAGTACCTGGGATCACCCAGAGAATGTACTCTGTGCAGTTAGATAAGGGGTGATGATGGAAGAAGCCCCGGGAATAAGAACCCTGTGCTTTGGTGGTCTGAAGACATGGGGGTGAGAGGCAGGCAAGTCCTGGACTCAGAAGTAACTGGACCATGTCATCTTCTAGACACAGAGATTGACTGGAAAGCCTACATGGCCCAAGTGGAGGGTGTCATCAATGGCACATATGACTACACACAGCTGCAGGGTGACACCGGACCTCTTGTGTGAGTGCGGATAGGGATTTGAGGAGACTGTGATGGGCTGGGAGGGCACTAGGTTGATTGCCCTGGCCTAGGCTCATGGTCCCTTTCATCTCCCAGCTACCCAGCTGGTTTTGTGTACATCTTTATGGTGCTGTACTATGCGACTGGCCGGGGCACGGACATCTCCATGGCCCAGAACATCTTTGCTGTGCTCTACCTGGTCACCTTGCTACTTGTTTTCTTGATATACCACCAGACCTCCAAGGTGAGTCTATGCCGCGGGACCAGCTGGCCCTGGCCTGAAGTGGGACGGGGATGAATCAGGTTCGGGAAGCTGACCTTGCCCCCCCCCCCCTTAGGTGCCTCCCTTCGTCTTTTTCTTCATGTGTTGCGCCTCTTACCGGGTCCATTCCATCTTTGTGCTGCGGCTCTTCAATGACCCAGTGGCTATGGCATTACTCTTCCTAAGCATCAACCTCTTCCTGGCAAACTCCTGGGGCTGGGGCTGCTGCTGTTTCAGGTCAGTGCCTCGCCCTTCTGGCCCCCTCTGTCACCATGGGCATTTCCATTTCTCCCCGGTGTTCTGCAACAGAGGCCATAAAGAGTCATTAGATGATGTTCATCACGATGAGCCTCCCTGAACAAGTCCAAGGTCTGTAGAAAGTCCCTCTTTGCCCATGTTTTCTTCCCATCTTGTCCCCATGGCATCCATTGTTGGAGCTGGCCCTTGAACACTGTAAATGTGTTACTCAGTTTGTGTTACTTAGTCTAGACATAGGGATGAGGTGTTACACCCTTCCTCTCAGCCTCCTCTCTGGCCATCTTATGCCCTGTAGCAGTTCTGGATGGGAACCACATCCTGGTGCTTGCTGGCCTGGGGAGAGACATCTATGGGGCGGTGGGCATGTCTTTGCATGGGGCACATAGTCCTGGAGCTGATCCTCCACCATTCCCTCCTGTATCCTTTCAGCCTGGCCGTCTCTGTGAAGATGAATGTGCTACTCTTCGCCCCTGGGTTGCTGTTCCTTCTCCTTACTCAGTTTGGCTTCCGTGGTGCCCTGCCCAAACTGGCCATCTGTGCTGCTGTTCAGGTGCCTCTTCATCCTCCCTTAGCGATGAGAAAGAGCCACTTTCAGGTTTCCTCGAATCTCCTGCGGCTTCCTCAAAAGCCAGCAGACAGAGTTTGGAGTTGATTCTGAGCTGGGCAGCCACTGGCTCTGTACTTTAGTTTCCATGGCTACTGAATTTGGCAGGCATCTGAGAGGCTTCCTAGAGCTGCCTGCTTAAGACCTGGTGAATCAGCTGGGCATGGTGGAATACATCCTTAACCCTAGCACTTGGGAGACAGAGGCAGGTGGATCTGAGTTCAAGGCCAGTCTGGTCTACAGAGCAGATGCCAGGCCAGCCGGGACATACAGGGAGACTCTTGAGGAAGGCAGTGTGATCACCTCCCTCCTATGCTGCTGCCGTGGTGTCTGGCTCTGGCAGGGGGTGGGAGTAGGGGGGTTTCCTGCTACTACTGGTGGGAATACGGAGCTTCTGGGGCTTCCATCCCACTGTGTGCTCCTAATGATTACCCCGAAGGCTGGGGTGAGCCTTAGCAGCTCTGCTGGCACACACCCGTCCTCAGGTGGTGCTAGGACTGCCCTTCCTGCTGGAGAACCCCATTGGCTACCTATCCCGCTCCTTTGACCTTGGCCGTCAGTTTCTCTTCCAATGGACAGTGAACTGGCGCTTCCTTCCTGAGGCCGTCTTCCTGCACCGTGGCTTCCATCTGGCCCTGTTGGCTGCCCATCTTACCCTCCTCTTGCTGTTCGCCCTCTGTAGGTGGCACAGGTAAGAAACAAGGGCTACTATCATGGGACGGTTCAGGGAATGGAGTGAAGAGCTTAGGCCTTAGGAGCTACTTGGGGGAGGTACTAAGTTCATGGTGGTTGATCTAGAATTTGGCACACAATTGGGGCTTGCTAAATCTCACTGACTTCTCTTCAGAACAGGGGAAAGTATTCTGTTGTTGCTGAAGGTTCCTTCCAAGAGGAAAGTTCCACCCCAACCCCTCACACCTAACCATATCCTTTAAATCATGGAAAAGTAAGTTTTGATCTGTCCAAGTGCAGGTAGAGGCTTAGTCTGTTGGCCTCAGATTCCAGAGCTGGCTATCTTGAGAAGAGGCAGTCCTCTGCAGCAAATACTGCATTGAGCACCTTACACGGCCCAGCACAGTTTATTCTGAATTGTACATACAGGGCCAGCACTGTGGGTGCATGTACTCCTCTTCATATTGTCCTAAGATTCCATATGTCCTAACATGTAAAATCCACCTGAGTTGGGGAGGTACTCGGATTAATTTTACAGAGGAAGAATTAGGGCTAGTGAGGGAGTCAAACTCCTTTAGGCTTTACAGTCCCAAACATTCCTGTCGCCCTACTAAACTGAGGAACAGATCCAGAGAGGCTTGTCCAGGGCATGCATGTGGGAGTGGCCGAGCCAGGGTAGGGTGCATTCTGACCCCAGAACTTTGCCCCTCTTTTTGAATCCTTATCCTCCACCCCCTCTATTCCTGCCCAGAGCCTTAACTACCACATTACAGATTGTGTCCACCCTCTTCACCTCCAACTTCATCGGCATCTGCTTCAGCCGTTCCCTCCACTACCAGTTCTACGTCTGGTATTTCCACACCCTGCCCTACCTCCTGTGGGCCATGCCTGCACGCTGGCTCACACACCTGCTCAGGTACTGGCTGGGACAACCTGGGAGAGGGGCAAAGGCTAGTGAACTCCTCCCCCGAAAGCTATGGCCCTAGAAGGGGATGGTGGGTAGGTCTAGGGCATGAGAAGTCCAAGAGCGGCAGACCTGGAGATGGACAAGATCCATTTCTCACTTCCAGGTTGCTGGTGCTGGGACTCATTGAGCTTTCGTGGAACACATATCCATCCACATCCTTCAGCTCTGCCTCCCTGCACATCTGCCACGCTGTCATCCTGCTGCAGCTCTGGCTGTCCCCTCAGTCTTTCCCCAAGAGCATCCAGCCAAGCAAGAAAACTCACTGAAATCCACCTCATCCTTCTAGGACCCGCCCAGGATCATGGGTGGAATGGACTCTGTGTTTAGAATAAACCTTGCCAAGTCCACCTTTGTGCAGCCTACATAAAGGTGGTGGTTGTTCATGCCTAGGCCATCTCATGCCTAGATGCTGTGAGGTGCATCTTCCCAACAGATAAGAACTCATCAGGCAGTCTTAAGAGGCACTTTATTGCATAGGATTTGGGGCTGTAGCTCTCTCCTCTTCCATTGTCCTGTAGAGAGCTCAGAGCACATGGGAGGGGTATGGTGTGGGGGGAGAGAGAAGAGAGCACAGGCAGGCACTTTCTGTGGTGGCAAGGGTGTTTTGGGGGAGGGAATGAAGCGGTGGAGGACAGCAGACACCAACTTATTCTTTCCCAGCACCAAGAGACTGGCCCCGGGTGGCAGTGACTTCATGTTAGGGGGTCGCTAGCCAGAGCTGCAGGCAGCCTTACACATTTGCAGGGCTGTAACACAGCAAGTGCAGCTGCAGATTTTGGTCCCAGTGTCGCAGTAACAAAAAGAGCCCCCGGGCAGCAGCTTTGAGAGCAGTCAGATCAAGGCCGTCAGGCAGCTGTTGGGCCCTCAGCCAGCAGTCCGCTTTGGATGCTGTCAGTTCCCACTCGCCAAAGGCAGCTGCGCAGCGGTGCTCCAGCCACGCCAGGGCCACTGCTGTGGCCCAGGTGCGCCCCCGCAGGTCAGAGCTGCCCTGCCTCTCCGTTCCTTCTGAGACCTCAGTGTCTGAGCCCCGTCCACTGTCTGCTTGGCCTGGACCCTCAGAGCCTGAGCTGGGGGACTGGCTGCAGGAGGCTGTGGCGCTGTCACCCTGGCCAGTACCAGGGCCCAGCAGTGCCCAAGGAGATGAGGCTGAGGTGGGGCTGAGGCTGGCACGGTGAGCAGCAAAGGGTGAGGCTCGGCACAGGCGCTCTTGGGGAATGCACACAGCGGCACAGAAGGGCTCGTCCAGGCGGAAGGAGCCCGGTGCCTCTTGCAGTCGCACCTGAGGAGAGAGGAGGTGGGGGGAGAGGGGAGCTGAGACAGAGCTCTGGCTCCGGTGGGGCCACCCTCCACCTCCCCAGTCCTCACCAAAGGCAGGTAGTCGTGGTTGCTGCCATCACTGTTGCTCTCACTAATCTGGCCCTTATTGGAGCTGCAGAGTCTGCGATGACGACCCAGGCTCAGCCTGGAAGGGGCTGAAGGCTGGCGGGGCAAGCCACGATGACCTCCAGTAGGAGATACGGGCTCCCCCCATGCTGACTTGGAGTTATCATTTAGGTCCAGGTCCCAGGCACCTGCAGAAGAGCCCCCCTGATGTCCTACAGTAGGGTCACCCAATACCTAGAGGCCACTTGTGCCCAACCCACTGCATCTGAGCCCTACCTTTAGAGTGGGCTGCTGTGGGCAGAGGGGCTGCAGCTAGAGGTTCCTGAGAGGCGGAAGTGCCCGAGAGCTCAGCTGGATCTACAGGAATACAGGAGTCAGTCCCACTGGGTAGCCAGCGAGGTGAGAGTCACACCCTCGGTCACCAGGGAAGGACCGTACCTGAACTCCACACCTGCAGGGCTCCAGGCAAGACCTCCCTAGTGGAAGCATCTACAGCCACAGGGCAGGTAAAGTGGGATGGGGCAGAGCTGGCCTTGCTCGTCTGAACGGCTCGGAGCCAGGACCTTCTGACTCGGCCTGCGAATCCAAGCAGCAGCATGCTCAACTCCCACCATCTATAGAAAGCTGCATAAAAGCACTGGAAAGCCAAAAGTGGCTTTGATCCCAGCGCCCGGGAGGCTAAGGCAAGTTGACGTCTGTGAGTTCCAGGCCAGCCAGGGCTACAGGGTGAGACCCTGTCTCAAACACAACTAGAATGTTCCCTATGGCTCCTGTTCCCTTTGAACATCGAGGATGGCCAAAGGTGATCCAGAACCAGCTCTTCCCAACTTTGACAATAGGCTGAATCTCCAACCCACAGTAGGACCAGGACCCCCCCGGAGCCCAGAAGTTGGTAACCTAGAGTGATCCCCCCCCCCCCCCCCGCCTTTGCCTTCAGTGTTGAGATGCACACCACACTCACACC
The DNA here is from genome assembly GCA_902168405.1 of Peromyscus aztecus. NCBI lineage: Eukaryota > Metazoa > Chordata > Mammalia > Rodentia > Cricetidae > Peromyscus > Peromyscus aztecus. The sequence goes on along the minus strand of CABHPQ010121089.1, from coordinate 13,112 downwards.
CAGCTTTTCTTCTTGTTTGTATGATTCAAATGCAGGGAGGAGGTTGGGCATAGGCAAGCCTTAGAGTACCCAAGGGTATTGGATGGCCCACCCCAGGACTTCAGGGAGGCTCTTTATTTTTGACAAGGTCTTATGTAACCTAGCTTGGCCCAGAACTCTCAATCTTCTTGCCTTAGCCTGCTGACTGCTAGGATTTCAGACAGGTGCCCCGACCCCAGCACGTGTATGGTCCACCACTCCACGTGTTCCTGGAGAGCAGGCTCCTCCTCCCGGTTCTGTCTGCATGATCCAACCTGGTAGTCATTAACGTCATGTGACTGTCAGGTACTTACAGTGTGGCCAGGGACAGTGAGGAACTGAAATTTTAACTTGGATCTTAATAGTCTCCTTGAATGGAAGATTTATTTTCCTGTTGCATTCACTTTATTACAAGATTATGCTGCCTTCCATTTTGGCTGCTAGGAAGCGTCCTAATTTGGGGTCCTATGCTTGCAAGTGTATATAACTTAATGTTGTGTATCCTGTAATATACCTTTATGTTTCCTTTTATCATTTATATTGGTTTATGTGTGTGGGTGTTTTGCCTACATGTGTGTCTTTGCATTACATACATGCCTGGTGCGCATAGAGGCCAGAAGAGGGTGTTGGATCTCCTGGAACTGTAGTTACAGATGGTTGTGAGCCACCATGTGGGTGCTGGGCATTGAACCTGGGTCCTCTGGGAGAGCAGCCAGTGCTCTAACCATGGAACCATCTCTCCAGCCCTAGTTTCCTTTACTTTCACTTTTTCTCATTACTCTGCAAAATTTCTTCCCTTGTCAGTGTGGTGAGTCCCCTCGAATCTTCCGTGACCGAGTTAGGAACTGATTTAACACACAGACCCTCACTTTACTAGTCTCTGTTCCAAGCCTTCGTGCCTGAGCTGTGTCTACTGGCACCTTACCTTGCTCGGCTGTGGTTTCAGCTCTTCCACGGAGAGCCAGCTGTTCGTTGTCCCGGACCACAGAGGCTGCGGTCAGCCGGTGGAGTGCCTGATCCCACGCAGCTTCTCTTACGGGGAGTGATGGAGGCTGTGAGCCATCCCCAGGATCCCAGAGCTCCTCCAGCCCTACACCCACCTCCCAGCACACTGGCTGGTCCCCGCACAGGGCCCGGATCACCACATGACAACGTGGAGCCTGGGGAGGCAGAGGCTCTGCTGGAGGGGCTGAGTCCCCATTGGGTGGCACAGCCTTGAATAAGAAAGATGGTTCCATCAGCATGTCCCAGTCCAGGGGAGCTGGGGAGAGCAAGTTTCCTGGGGAGAGATGTCGGGTATAGGCGACATGGTGCGCTGTGCTGCATGTCCCCACAGCCTTGGTATCAGAAACCCAGTTTCCCACCCAACCCTTACCTGAATCATCCAGGCCCTGACCCAGCTGTTGTCTTGGCTCAGGGCCTGTTCCATCTGCTATTACATCTAGAGAGGGGTGCCGGGCTCTACCAGGGACTGGGTTTGCCCGGCCTGAGGGAGATGAGAGACTTCGCCCAGCCAGAGCTGCTCTGTGCCGACGGCCCAGCACCTCAGCGCTCAAGGCTCCCACCTGTGGGTGAGATGTGGAAGGTCACTAGTCGAGGAATTCAGTTTCTGGCCATCATAACTTGGCAGCTGCCCATAATTCTATGTCATCTAACAGTATTTCCCGCTTCAGATTGTTTCTTGACTCTATGTATGTACAAGAATTTGCTGCTTCTCCTTGGCATACCTTTCCTAACTCCCTCTAACAGTCATTCTGACTCTAAGCACCCATACCATGTCTCTCTGTGCTCATTACTGGTTGTGACACCACAGATGTAGACTACTCATCTATCTGTCTAGTTAGACTTAATAATGAACATTGCACACGGAAGATGGCAAATAAATGTTTGCTGGATACATGATGGATGAATGTGTGCTAGATCTCACCTTGAATGGAGCTGGCGGGGGTACAGGCAGGGGGCAAGAACGGGAGCCTGCAGGTTCTACCCAGGCCAGGCTTCGGCAGCCCTGCTGAGAAGGGGGATCCAGGGGAAGACTACCATTGGGGGAGCCAGGGCCCTGAGATCCTGGGGACTCGCTGCTGCAGGTGGAGCCTGGGCCTGGCTCAGGGCTGGCAGAGCAGTGGGTTAGCACATACTGCTCCCGGATGTATGAGGACTGGAAGATTCGACGCCATATAGCTGTGTCAGATGAGGGATTGGGTCCAGGGTCCGTGACTGGGTCTGTCAGGGCTTCGATGCCTGCTGGAAAGCAGGAGAATGAGCCCAGCCCCGAACCTTCCCCTCGCCCTGTCCAACACAGCTACAAACATGCCAGGGTGCTCACTCTGCTCTGAGTCTCCTGCAGCCCATGGGCTCGACAGCTCTGCGGACACAGTGCTTGTGCCCAGTGGCTCTGTGGTGTGTGTAGGCTCAGTGCCAGGGCTGGTGACAGAGAACGCTTCCTCTGGAGATGGGAACACGGAACCGCCCAAGCTCTGCCAACCAGGCTCTTGGCCCTGGGGAAAACAGTATTGAGGAAATTTATACTAATTAGTACCTTTTCCCAAGCATGTATATGTATGTGTATGTATGTGTACGTGTGTGTGTGTGTGTGTGTGTGTGTGTGTGTGTGTGTGTATATATATATAGTTTGTTTGTTTGTTTGTTTGTTTGTTTGTTTGTTTTTCCAAGACAGAGTCTCACTATGTAGCTCTGGATGTCCTAGAAACCAGGCCAACCTCAAACTCACAAAGATCCACCTGCCTCTGTCTCCTGAGTGCTGGGATTAAAGGCGTGTGCCACCACATCCAGCTCCAAGCATAATTTTAAGTCATAGCAAGTAAAAGCTAACAAGTAAGAAACAAGGGCCAGCAAAATGGCTCAGTGGGTAAAGGCACTTGCTGTACAAACCTGACCACTTATGTTTGACCCCTGGAACCAATGTAAAGGTAGAAAGACAAACCGAGTGTACAAAGTTGCCCTCCGACCTCCACATGAATGTTATGGTATGCAAACACCCACACACTCAAGTAAATAAAAAATGTAATAAGGTTTTAAAAGTCTTTTATTTACTATTATTAGGGATGTGTTTGTATGTGCGTACAAGCCACAGTTGCTTACTTGAGGAGGTCAGAGGGCAACTTGCAGGAGTTGGTTCTCTCCTACCATGTGGGTTCTGGGATTGAACTCAAGTCATCAGGCTTGGCAGCAAGTGCCTTAACATACTGAGCCATTGCCCAAGCCCAAATGGTGCATGCCTTTAATCCCAGCACTCAGGAGGCAGAGCCAGGCGGATCTCTGTGAGTTGAAGGCCAGCCTGGTCTACAGAGGGAGATCCAGGACAGACACCAAAACTACACAGAGAAACCCTGTCTCAAAGAAAAAAAAAATCTGCTGTAAGATTGTATCTCCTAGAAGTAACAGGAAAGCTAGACCCATGATACCTCAACATGGCTGCCTGAACAAGACCTAACAATGACTATACTTATTGCCAATTCTGCTAATGTAGAAGGGAGAAACCATACCGTTTCCACTCCTAAACAAAAAACTATAGGCAACTAAAAGCTGAGAGAGGGAAGATCAGTCTCTCCCAGGGATGAGTCGCCTAATTAAGTGGTCAGCCCTGAAATCATAAACACACAAGCAACTTTAGACAAATTGAGCAGTGTGTGTGTGTGTGTGTGTGTGTGTGTGTGTGTGTGTGTGTGTGTGTGTATAACAATAAAGATAAGGTCATCAATTTGAGAGGAAGTTGGGGGGACATTGGAGGGGTTGGAGAGAGGATATAGAAGGGGAGAAGTGATATAATTAGATTTTAATTAAAAATTTAAAATATGCCAGGCAGTAGTGGCACACACCTGTAATCCCAGCACTCAAGAGGCAGAGGCAGGTGGATCTCTATGAGTTCAAGGCCAGCCTGGTCTATAGAGCAAGTTCCAGGACTGTTACACAGATAAACTTTGTCTTGAAAAACAAACAAAAAGGAAAAAAAAATTTTAAATTAAATTTAAAAAATTTAAAGAGAAAACAGGAGGCTGGAGAGTTGGCTCTGTGGTTAAGAGCACTTATTGGTCTTGTGGAGAACCCAAATTTGATTCCCAGCGCCCACATGGTGGCTCAACCGTATGTAACCCCAATCCCAGGGGAACAGACACCCTCTTCTGACCACACATGGTGCACATACACAGGTACCGGCAGAACATTCATGTACATAAAAAATTTAATAGCACTAGTTGCCCTTCCAGAAGATCCAGGTTCAATTCCCAGCACCCACATGGCAGCTTACAACTGTCTGTAACTCCAGTTCCAAAGGATCCAACACCCTTACACATGCAGGCAAGACACCAATGCGCATCAAATAAAAGTAAAAATAAATAAACAAATAAAACGAAGCCAACATGTTGGCCTTGACAGTAATAAAGCTGCTGTAAAGCTGAGCTGCAGAACTGGCCTGAGCTGGCCACCTGGCAAGGGCACACAGTCTGTTCTGTGGCCTCCTAATCAAAAAGGAGGAAGCATGAGTAGTTCCTCTAGAGAGAGAGTTTCATAAATAAATAACAGCTACATCTCAAAGCCCTACTGTGTACCAAGTATCCTGCCAAGAGCGCTCAAGTTCTGCTTCCCGGCAGCCCATGACACACATCATCTGTGGCCAGAGAGGTGGCTCAGAGGTTAAGGGCACTTGTTCCTGCACAGAACCCAGGTTCAGTTCCCAGCACCCACACGACAGCTCACAACTATCTGTAACTCCAGTGCCAGGGGATCTGGTGCCCTCCTTTGATCTCTAAGGGCGCCAGGCACACATGGGGGGCACATGCAAACACTCATAAAATAAATTAATTCAAACACTACCAAAAGCAGCATTATTTCCCTAGGAGGCAGTGGGCTCAGAGGCTAAGTGACTTGCTGACATCAAACAGCCAGAACGGGACAGGGCTGGGACAGGAGCAGCACAGACACGAGCTCTCCTATCAGCAAGTGTCACCAGAATGGCCGGGCTGTGCTTGCTTGCTTTAAAAAGACTTGTAAGTTTTGTTTTATGTACGTGGTGTCTTGCTTGCATGTGTGCCTATGCACCGTGTGTGTGCCTAGTGCCTAGGGCCACAAGAGGGGGTCAGAGCCCCTAGATCTGGAGTGATGGATGGTTGTGAGCCACCATGTGGGTGCTGGGAACTGAACAAGAGCTCTTAACAGGCATGCCATCTCTCCAGCCCAGATGGTGCCTTCTGAAAGGTACTGTGTGAAGTTTTAGGTGCTTGCCACCAAGCCTGACAACCTGAGTTCAAGCCCTGTGACTCACATGGTAGATGGAAAGAACAAACTCCCACAAGCTGTCCTCTGACCTCCAAACTACACACCATTGCGAGTACACACATGTGTGTGTACACTTACACACACAAAAGCAAGTAAGTGTAATTTTAAAAAATTCTAAAAAGAATAAAGCCAGGTAGTGGTGGTGCATGCCTTTAATCCCAGCACTCTGGAGGCTGAGGCAGGTGGATTTCTGTGAGTTTGAGGCCAGCCTGGTTCACAGACTGAGTTCCAGGACAGCCAGGGCTACACAGAAACTCTGTCTCAGGGCTGGAGAGGTGGCTCAGTGGTTAGAGCACTGGCTGTCCTACCAGAGGACCAGGGTTCAATTCCCAGCACCCACCCATGTGGCTGTAACCCTGGTTCCAGGGTATCTGACACCATCATACAGATATACATGCAGGCAAAACACCAATGCACATAAGTTTTTTTTTTTTAAGCATTAAAAGAAAGAAAGAAAGAAAGAAGGAAAGGAAGGAAGGAAGGAAGGAAGGAAGGAAGGAAGGAAGGAAGGAAGGAAGGAAGGAAGGAAGGAAGGATGACAGGAAAGGAGATACATAGACTTCAGCCCCTGCAAGCCCACCTAGCATACTGTAGCCTGCCCAGTCCTACCCCCAGAGCACGGGACCGGAAGCCATCCACCCTGAAAAGTGAGCAGTAGCCAAGCAGCTGGTCCCCAGGGTAGAGTGCTGGGATCTCCCGGGGCGTCAGCAGAGCCTCCACAGCCTCAGGCACAAACCAGTCCACAGAGATGTCACTCAAAGCAGGTTCCAGTGCCTTCCGCAGAGCCTGCACCAGCTGGAAGGGATGCCAAAGGACATGGGGGAGGGGGGATGTCACGGACAGACAGACAGAGCTGGCAGGCTGCCCTTCCCCAATGTCCTCTGTCCAGCCCTGTGCTAATGGGGAGCATAATCAGGCTGGGTTCAGGAGAAGGAGTTGGGGTATACTCAAGCAAAGGAACCAAGTACGCAGTCTCAGGGCTTGGTCTGTCTCCTGGGTGGGACAGACTTGAAGAGGAGGCTCCTTCCAGGGGCTGGCCGAGGCTACTTCCCTATGCCTCTGGCCTTCCACAGCCTCCCCCCAGTAGCATCACTAGTTCTAGTGGGTTTCTCAGGGAGAGAGACTGACTAGAAAGAAGTCTGGTAAGAGTGCCAAGATCACAGGGCCTGACCAGGCTGTTTCAGATTCCATGTGTAGCTCTGGAGAAAGCCCTCCAGAAGTAGGTAAGCGAGCACAGAGCACAGGCTCACACTCACCTTAGGCTGCAGTCTCTCCCCAGGCCTCAGGAAGTAGGCCTGCCCCCTGCTGAGGACAGACAAGCCATGGAGCAACTGGTGGCAGGCAGGTGCCAATGCAAAGGAGAAGCACCTGGCAGGGGAGGGAAGCAGCTGTGACATTCAGGAGTATCTTCGGGGTGTCGATCTCGGCGAGTTACACCTGCCCACTCCATACCTGGCTGCCCCTCTGTGCCACCTCATGAACTCCAGGGCTTGGTGAGAAGTGGCAGCCTTTGGTGAGGCGGCAGTGATCAGGAACAGCTGTCGAGGATGGGCCCTGTGCTGGGGTTGCCCTAAGGCCCAATCCAATGCAGCCAGCACGTCGGGGGGCCCACTCACAGCCTGCAGAGTCTCAACGCTCTCACAGATCAGCTGCACAGTGTCCTGGAGAGAAAAGGCTTGGGCTAGACTGAAACATCTGCATGAGGACCCCAAAGCCTGGCCCATACTCACATCACTGCAAGGCCGGCTCTCTGGGAAGAGTGGCTGTACCAATGTCCCAAACGTGGCTAGGTTGACAAGCGTCTGGGCTGGGAGGGATTTTACAGCCAAAACAATGGCATCCTGGGGAAAGCCAGGATGAAAAGCATGAGAGGCCCCATTGGCACCGGTAGAGAGCAAGGAACAGCAGAGTTTGTCTTCTCCAGGCTATCATTACACAGGGGCTGGCTGAGGTCATGTGAGAGAAGCCCCCCGAAGCAGTGGGCCCCTGGGAACATAAGGGAGCCTCGAAGTATATGAGAGACATTTGGGCGTGGGACTCTCTGGTGGAGTGCATGTGTGTGCGAAGTTTTCGTCTTTGTGCCTGGTTGGCAGAGTGTGAGCACCAGGGGTGGTGGCGCACGCATTTAATCCCAGCACTTGGGAGGCAGAGGCAGGCGGATCTCTGTGAGTTCAAGACCAGCCTGGTCTACAGAGCGAGTTCCGGGACAGTCAAGGCTATATGTATGTATGTATGTATGTATGTATGTATGTATGTATGTATGTATGTGTATGTATGTGTATGTATGTATGTGTGTGTATGTATGTATATATATATATATATATATATATATATATATATATATAGAGAGAGAGAGAGAGAGAGAGAGAGAGAGAGAGAGAGAGAGCTCCTGTCTCAAAAAACAAAATGGAACAAAGAGTGGCCCTTGGAGTCTGGGAGAGACCCACGGAGGTAGAATTGGGCCCCTCTTTGGTAGATAGTATGGTAAGCAACAAGGGAGGGAATCCCTGACCTCAAGAGGCTGCCACAGCCTGGCACAGCCTGCTGCCCACCCTCACCCCCACGCCCACACACTGAGCCCCACAGGCCTTGTGTGCTGCACTGCTGCCGTCCAACAGGAAGAGGAGCTCCCGAGTGGCCGCACTCAGGTGTCCAGGTTTGGAGCTCAGGTCGGGGCAGAAGCTCAACACCAGCACAGGGTTCAGCAAGATGTCCTTATGGAAACGCCGCTGCAGGAACCACACCTGAGCACGGGAGCCGGGAGTCAGCCTTAAGCCAGATGCAGTGCAGCTATGTCTGGGTGGGGCAGGGCGACCCAGCCTTGGGGCCTTTTTTCTAGCAGATTCACCTAAAGGGGGCTCTTTTTTGTAGCAATTGAATGACATCCTGGCTGTTGTCTGCCTATGTTAGACCTGCCTTCCCCCTCAGAGACCTATCTCAGAGGGATTCATGCAGGGCTCCTGTGATTATTGGCTATCCTCTGTGATGGCGGGGCACTACTGAGAGCGTCCTGAGCACAGAGGCCCACTCATCCCGACATGGGTCCATCTGCCTGCTTCTCATGTGCAGTTTTAGCTAGCTCCACAGCTGGGTCGTGCAGCCATACCTGCCGTTCTCCATCACTGTCCCTTCGCTGCAACCTCTGAAAGTCAGGGCGAGCCCTCACTTGGGCCTCATACTCTGCTGCGCTCAAGCTACCAGCCTCCAGCATCAAGTGTGGCTGATGGGGCTCTGAAAAGAAGACACACAACTCTGTCCGTTAGTCCCTGCCTCTGAACCCCAACTGCCCAGCCCTCTGTCTTCAGAGGACGCCTGCAGGTTCAGCCTCTTTGCCTCACGGGGCCCATCCTCCCAGGTGACTTGGTTCATCTTGCCTGGAGTTCTAAACCGTAGTTGAAAACCGCCTTCTCAGGCATGCCATTCAAAAGCATACAGAGCCGGTCCGCCCTGTGCCCCATCTCTCACCACTGGGGTACAGGAGGATCTCCAAGGCCCGATCACACTGGTGGCCCTCTGCCAGGGTGACACAGATAGTGGCTGCAGAGCTGGCATGAGGGAGGGCGTCCGCTCGCAGGGCATGAGAGGGGCTCTCCAGGCCTGAGGGACCAAGAGGGGAAGATGAGTCACTCATGTCACCCCAGGCCCCAAGACACAGGTACTGGCCTCCCAGATAACGGTGGCGGCGCAGCTATGGGCAGGGATAGTGGCTGATGTAGCTGTGTTCCAAGCCTGATCTTCAGGCTTACCTAGAGAAGGAAGGATACATCTGCTAACAAGGGCTAGAATGCGGGTTCCCAGTTCTGTGCTCGAGCTGGTCAGAGGGTCACATGTTCATTAGCATCCTCCCTCCGGCTCTTGCACAAAGAAAAACCTACTTCGTTACTTGGACCACTGCCACTGTTAAGGACCGCTCTTGACACGATGAACAGAGTAGTATATAAATGAATTACACTGATAAAAATAGCGTGGGAGCCAGTCTGGTACAGGCAGCAGAGAGAGACAGGAGGATCAGGGGTTCAAGGTCGTTTTTAGTTACCTAACAAGTTTGAGGCTAGCCTGGACTATATGAAACCCTGTCTCAAACAAACAAACAAGCAAAACCAAAAATACTAATTAGAGGTTCCTAAGACCAGTCTCTGCCTTCTTTTTACCCCTGTTTTCTTGTCTATGAGGTGTGAATTATTTCCCAGTCTGCCACACTGAGTAGGGTGGGTAGGCTAGGCTAGATACACCTACCTGCCAACAGACATGGCCCAGTCACCAGCATCTCGAAGGAGAAGGTATATGGAGCTGGACAGTGGGCAGGGCCTGAGAACACGTCCGGAGGGGCAGTTGGTTGCTCCCAGGTCAGCCCTTCCTCCTCAGGGCTGCCTACCCCGAAGCAGTTAGTGGGACTAGAAGGGAGCATGGGGAGGGTCAGTGGGCTACTGTGAAGGTCACTCGCCCTTTTGGCTGACTGACCCCCACCCTTCTTCACTCCTCCCATTCCCTGGGGCCCCCTCACCCTCACTAGACCCAGAGAAGTGGAGGGAGGGATGAAGAGAATCACCATAGGCCCAACCTGTCGTCACAGAGCCCCGGAGACCTGGGGGACCCTGGCAGGCCTGGCTGGGCCAGTGGGGTGAACACAGTGGGCAGGGCCACATGCATCACCCCATCAGGCCTGGAGGGCAACTCCCGGCTGCTGCACAGGGTCACTGTCATGGTACCAGCTGCAGCAACGAGGCCAGTGGGCAACACCAGCGTGGACCGGGCTTGGGCCAGATCCAAGACAAGATGACCTATGGTGAGGAAGAAAAGGGGTCAGAGAATACTAGAAGCAGGGAGGATGCGGGAAGATAGTGGTGGTTGTGATGGTGGGGAAACTGAGTCACCACAAAGTCTGGTAAAGCAGGACTTTGTGTAGTTGGCAAGACACGTGAGACAGGATGATGCGTGAGGTGAATGATGGCGAGAGAGGCAAGCTGATGGGGGATCTGGCTGTCACCAGGCAAGAGCACATCCACATCACAGCTGATGGAGCCCTGGAGGGAGGGCACACCCATTCCTAAGGTCCTGTTCAACCTTCGTCTGCAACCGCCCTCAAGAGCCTCTCGTGCGTGGACGGACACTTCCTTCTAGACTGGGACCCAATCCGTTCACAAACTCTCTGCTGACAAAAGGTCCAGGGCCCCCAGTGCCCACTAGGGTGGCTCCTGAAGTGTCTACCTTTTCAGAGAGGTTAGGGGCAGCAATGTGCTTAGAAGCAGTTTGGAGGACACAGATCAGCGTTCACACGCAAAGGACGGAATCTGTTTAGAATGTAGACTTCTTTGAGGACTGGTGGGGTTGAGTCACCGTTGCTGCTGGATGTGAATCCCAGCTACCCAGTCTGGCCTCAGTTTACCTTTACAGCCCCACTTTGCCTTGTCTCATAACAATCATTTGTTCATCCTTTCCAGAAATACTTGCTGAATAAGTTAAAGGAAGAAAAAGATAAAAAAGGAAGGTAAATAAAAAAAAAGGTAGGTGAGAGAGAGGGAGTGAGAGAGAGAAAGCCCAGCATGATGGCTCATGCCTTTGGGAGCACTTGGGAGTCAGAGGCAGATGGATCTCTGAAAGTCTGAGGCCAGCCCAGTCTACAGAGTGAGTTCCAGAACAGCCAGAGCTTCTTAGTGAGACCTTGTCTCAAAAACTAAAAGCAAACAAACAAACAACAACAAAGCGGGGGCGCTCCCTGCAGCCGGCCAATGACTGACACAGTGAGAAGAATACAATCAGGTTTTGAGCCTGAGCGCTGTGACTTCTAATTGTGTCATTTGACAATCCTCTTGGGAACCTTCACTTCCTCTTATGTAAAATGGAGAACACAATTATATCCCAAAGACCACGGTGAGGAATAAATGAAATAACGAATGCAAAGCTCCCAGACTTCAAGGGCCATGGCCACCACTTCCGTTGCCAATAAGAGGTCGAGGGAAACAGTGCACATTCTATACATTGTGTAGAGTATAGAACTTCATGTAGGCTTCATAAGCTGAAGATCACTTGGGGTCCTGCATTGCTATCATTTTTGTTTATACCATCACCCCTAATCTCCACTTCACCAATTTCTACTCTTCCAGTTAAATGCTGGCTCCTCTTTCTGGAACATTCCTAGGGTCAGAGCCCAGACCTTATTCTTGAGTCTACCTGTCTGTGAGGTCTTAATCCAACTCTCAACACCAGTGGATTCTGTCCTTTTTCTTACCCGATAGTCCGTATGGGCAAGAATCGAATGAGTATATAAATGAATACACAAAAGAACAGGGTGCAAACCACAGAACACAGCACAGGGCGGGACTTCCAGCCCCTTCAGACTCACTGGGTCCCTTTTCTGTGTCAGATGATGGGGTCTAGAGACCAAAGCACAGCCCTGAACTCAGAAGCTAATGGCTCAAGAGAGACAGACAGGCAGGTTCAGTGACAATTACTCTCCCTCTTAAGTGCTTCGGGCTGAGGAGCAAGGGAAGAGTGCAATCAATTATTTGTGGAGGATGAGGGTGAGTTTCGTAAGGAGAAGCATTCGAATAACTCTCAAAGAACGAGCAGAGCACAAATGCACTAGTTAGATAGAACCAGGGGTGGCAGAGCAGGAAGGTATAAAAGGAGCTGTCACAGAAGTTCTGTGGTACCTGGTGCCAGAGGGAGGCTAGCGAGATGGAGTGAGAACCTGGTCTGTTAGGCAGGGCTTTGCATTTGATTCAGGAACTAGTCAGTTCACAGGTTCACAGGGACTAGGCTCAGGTGTGTAGTGTAGCCTAGGAGATAAGGTACTGGGGAGCACTCCCTTGGGGAAGAGTGCTCTCTGCCTCATCCTAAAGAGACCATGGCCACCTGGTACAGTGCCTGCTGTGTCTGTCTACCTGGCTGTGAACCTCAGACTCGGCCTGGGCCACATTCTTCCAGCACCAGGTCCAGGTCAGGTGCCCAGTCTATGATTGTTGGATGAAGGGATGAATCAATGGATGGAAAATAAAATCAGTGTCTGGAAGAAGAAAGAAGACTGGCGGGAGGCACGAGGGTGCAAGAACCCGAGCTGTAGCTGGCATTCGAGGGCGCAGGTTCGGGCTCAGAGCTTACCCTGCGCACAGCGGCGGGGTGTAGAGGTCCCCACTCCGGGGCCCAGAGCCCGGCAGCAGGGCGCCTGGGAGCGGCGCCGGCTCTGCAGCTGGAAGGAGACACGCCGTCCGGCTGCCTCCGCCTCGAAGCCAGATACCACCTCCGCCTCGGCCAGCGGGTACACGAACACGCCTGCGAGCCGGAGCGGGCAGATGCGCTGTCGAACCCCGCCTGACACTTGCTACCTCCCCGCACCCGCACCAGGCCTCACCGTCCACCGGCTGGGGCTGCGGGTTGTGGTAGGTGAGCCGGGCCCTCAGGCTGAGACAGGGTCCCTTGGCATAGGCCCGGACACAGGAGTCGGTGAGCGGCAGCGGCGTCCAGCTGGAGGGGCAGTACAGGCCGGGCATGGTGCCCACCCTGCGCGAACAGGGGCTGGATGAGGGGCGGCCCTCTCTGCGCCCTGAAGGCTAGCTATGCTACCTGACCCTAACTCGGGCGCAAGGCTGAGCCGGGAACTCCCTCCCCCCTCCCCCGCCTCCAGGCAGACAGGTGGTGGGGCAGATAAGAAAGGGGGGTTGTAGGGATGGCAAGATGGGCATCCTCGCGCGTTACCTGGGTAGCTGGAGCGTAGGGTAGCTCTGAGCAGCGGAGAAGTGGAGGGTTAATGGTTAACCCTCCAGTCCAGGCGCCCGCCAGTCCCCCTGCGGGTGTGTGTC
>CABHPQ010121087.1:5676-16732 GCA_902168405.1 Peromyscus aztecus | reverse complement strand
CTAGCAACTGCCCTTGTTTCTCCGAGGGAACGCACGCCTCTCCTGTTCTCCATGACCTTGGTGGGGAGGAATTTGGCTGACTTCACCTTCCAGTGGAGGGGTGTCCACAGGATGAAGATGGGCTTATTAGTGTTTCCTAAGCTCTAGGGAATGGTTTAGGAAGAGCCATGTTCCTGACCCTGAGACTTTAATCCCCTGTTTTATCTTCTTTTCTATTGTTGTGAAGAGATACCATGGTCAAGGCAACTTGTAGAAGGCATTTAATTGGAAGCTTTCTTACAGTTTCAGAGGGCGAATCCATGGCCATCATGGTGGGGAGCCTGGCAGCAGACAGGCAGGTGTGGTGCTGGAGCAGTAGTTGAGAGCTTACATCTGTTCCACAAACAGGAGTCAGAGAGCTGGCTGGGAATGGAGTGGGCTTTTGAAACCTCAGAGTGTGCCCCCAGTGACACACCTCCTCCAATAAGGCCACACCTCCTAATCCTTCCCAGAACAATTCCACCAACTAGGGACCTTGAATTCAAATATATGAGCCTCTGTGGGGACCATTCTCATTCAAACCACCACTCCGACATGACAAACGCAGGACTCTGTTGTAGATAAGGGTCAGAAAGCATGGTTTGTGATGGGTCCAATAATGACTGTCATGGTGCTTTCTTTTTTCTTTATTTTTTTTGTCTATGTCTATTGAAGCTTCTGAACTCTGTCCTTGCTTTGCAAAAGTTGCTGTCAACTACACACCAATGAATAGATGTGGCAGTGCTCCAGTAAAACCTTATTTACAGAAGAGCCAGTGGGCTAGATTCAGCTTATGTTGAGTTGAAACCACTGGAGTATAGGACCGTAGGACTTAGCTTGGGAAGACAGCCATCTTGAGATGAATTAAGGAAGGAGATGATAGTCATGGAAGAAGCTGTGATAATGGGCTCAGGACCTTGGATGCAGTCACTGCAGGTGTGAATGCTAGCTGTATTGTTCAATGTTCGGTGTTTAAGGTAACTTAAGATGGGGTTTTGCTGTCAAAGAGTTTTAACTTCTATGGACTCCCTGCAGTGCCCTGCTCTTAGAGTCCTAACATTGTGAAATGCATGGGCTGGAAAGGCCCTTTGACACCTAGGAAGCAGAGAGAAAGAAGGAATATTTCAAAGTCAAAGCTGGGAATAATCTATGGAGTCTGACCTTAGGCCAGAAGTAGGGAGGCAGTTCATCCATAGCTCATTCCTATGCTCTTTTACCCATTTACTAAGCACGAAATACTTGCCAGACTCCAACCTTTGAGTTGGAATGAAGAGCAAAACAGACACTGTCTTGGGCAGGACATGTCTCCTGGATGTATTAGACTCACCTTATGAAAGATTCCATATCATCCTTACAACAGCTTGCGAGATGAGGCTGGAATTCCTAACTTCCATGGAAGAAACCAGAACTGGGGCTCACAGGGGTTTAGCCACTGGTCCAAAGTCACCCAGAGAGCAAATGGAGAGCCTGGTGTGACCCCAGCCTGGGAAGGTTCCAGAATGGAGTCTCTCCTCTGCTTCTGCTGACAATACCCTGAGGCCTTCCCTGAAATGAAGCCATGGGTGGGATGTTCTTCAAAGAGCCAGCAGTTCTATAGGCCTGTGTGCTGCATCTCTGAGGAAGCGATGAGGAGAAGCCAGGGTACCTGTCACCCGGTACACTGGGAGTGTTACAAGCCGACCTGGGCCTGCTGGCTGTAAACAGACTCCAGCAAGTCTTTCAAGTAAATTGGTTGGTGCTGTAGCTGAAGACTTCTTTCTGCAAAATGCTAACAATGCAGTGGTGGTTAAATTTTATATGTGTAGGATTATGACTTGGAACATAAAATGGGAAGAAAAAAACTTGCAGCTGCAAAGAGCTGGGCACATAATTATTTCTCCCTTCCCGTTCCCCTCCAAGCCCGCTTCTCAGTCCTGGAACGACAGAGTTTCCTTATGGAGAATGTTAACAGTAAAAACGCTGACAGGGATGGGGACACAGCACTCTTACGGGGACACCCAGCAGTTCTTTCTCCTCTTTTTCTGGAGAAAAAGCAGACTGTCCCCTGGAGTACTGCAGCATGTTTAAAAGCCTTGGCTGCTCCTACCCAGTGAACTTGCACTTTGGACATGCAAGGGGAGGCTATGCTCCCCTTCTGTACTGGTTGACTGGGACACTGAAGTTCTTGTAGGGGTGTGGGCAGAGCCTGGCATATGAGCTCAGAGCCAAGACTGAGGGGGGTGGGGTTGGGGAGGTGAGGGGAGGCAGAGTGGAGCTCATCCCCTTCCTCTGCCTCTGTCTTTCCTCCTCTCTTTCCCTCTCTCTCTGTCACACTGCAGAGACAGAGGAGCATCAAAGAGGAATACAGGATGGAGTGACGCACAGGAGGAGAGTGGAGGGAGGAGACACCAAAGGGAAATAAGATCCAGAGTCAGAGCTTTGAGGACAGTGAAGACGCAGAGGACAAAAGAGAAAAGCAGACGCCAGTGCACAGAAACCAAGCACACACATGCATGTGCACACACAGCACACAACACATATGCACAAACACACACAGGCACGTACCACACACACACATACCCATGAACAATGTAGACATACAGTGCATACACAAACAGCTTACACACAACACACACACGTGGTCATACACACAAACACGTACATACATAAACACACACATATAAACACACACACACACACACAGAAAAGGACATTATGTGTTGTATATGCAAACACTGGAAGAGTGAGACAGGAGACGGAGAGACAGGGAGGCAGATCTAGAGACAGACGGGGACAGAGGGACAGGGACAGGAGACCGGTAGAGACACAGAGGTAGAGAGAGAAAGAAAGGCAGAGGCGAATAAAGAAATAGGGAGAGACAGGCCCAGGTGGAAGGACAGAGCCAGGGGCAGACAGGAGACACAGAGACAGAGGGGAGAGAGGGAGACACAGAAGGAAGTGGGGGGGAGATGAATGCAGGAGAGGCAGAGAGAGGCAAGGCATGGAAAAAACCAGAAGTGGCCTTCCCCAGGGTCATCACTGACGTTTGACCAGTTGCAGAAGGAAGCCAGCTTCTGTAGTTTGGAACTTTAAAGCTCACATGTCCAGAAGGTAGGCTGCATCAGAGGACCCTTGAACACCCAGACCCTAAGAACTACCTCTTCCTAGATGTCAGGACGTCTGCACTAGTGTCTCAGCTTTGCCCAAGGATCTTAATCCATGTCCTGGCTGTCTGTCCATCTAGCCATAGCCCGAGAGTCCAGAATCCCACCAAGGACAGACACTCCGAGGGCCTAAAATGATTCTGCTAATCTGCCTGTGGCACTACTGCACAGCCCTGCTGTTGAAGGCATGCCACACTGCATAGTCACACCCAACATGCTGGCCCTGATGTGACAGCAAAGCCTTCTTTGAACCAACATCCGGTGGTCTAGGACCTGTGTCAACACCATGACCACGCAGTAGCACAGGAGGACATTCTGGGTGTGAGTAAGCATGTGCCATTCCTTAGAAGGGACTGTGGTGGTTGTGTGTGTGTGTGCAAGAAGGTCTCATTGTCTGCTTCCGAGGGAGGGGCTACCTTTGAGAATCCCCAGCATTCTTTCTGAATATCATCCTGTACACCTCTAATATCATCCCAGGAGACTGAGGCAGGAGGATTGAGAACTTGAGGCCAACCCAGGCTCAAACACACATGAGTGTCAGCATCATTCTTGCTCACACACGAATTATTCTCTGTGGCTCTGCAGTACCACTGGTGCTTCAGCAGATGTCCACACGAACAGCATTTTCTTTGGGGAGCGAGAGGCAAGCTTCTGAGTCACTTGGTCAAGTTTTCTCACTGACCTTGGCAAAAGGAGGTCAAGGGCACCCAGTGTACAATTGAGGATTTCATGAGCTGGGTTTGGAGGTATATGCCTTTAATCCTCTTAGAGGATGAGCAGGAGGGTGACAAGTTGGAAGCTGTCTGGGATACCTATTGAGATACTATCTCAAATCAACAGTAACAATAAACAAACACACAGAATGAGGATTTTGCCAGTCTCTATAAAAGGCAGTATAATTATGATCCCAATGGACATCCAAGTCCCGATCCCAGGGACATGTGACTATGTTAGGTTATCTCACAGAGGGCAATAAAGGCCATGGGTGGAATCAGGATTACCAATGACCGACACTGCAGAGGGGAGATCATCCTGGAAGGCTGAGGTAAGTGTGTTGTAATCACTGGGTTTCTTCAGAGTAGAGAAGGGAGATAGAAGAGAGAACAGGGCTGACAAGAGGAGAGTAACTTGGCTTGAAGGAAGGGGCTATGAGCCAGAGACTGTTGGCGACCACTGGAAGCTGAGGAGAACAGCAAAATGAATTCTTCCCTCGAGCCTTCAGCTAAGACCACAATCCTGTCTCAATTTTGGCCCAGTGAGGCCAATTCTAGACTCCAGGGCTGTAAATTAATAAGCACATACGGGTTTAAGCTTCTGGGTTTACAGTAATTTGTTGTATCCATGATAGGAAACGAATATACCCCCTGTCTAATAGTCCCCCCTCTTCAGCCTCTAGCAGAGAGAAATCTGTTTCAGATGATGGTTTTATGGTAGCCAGAGGGTGGGAGACTGGTGGAGGGCCAGCCCTTCTGTATGGCTACCAGGGGTTGCTCATATTTGCTGCAAAAGACACTCACACTTGAACCCTACACTCAGGTCATGCAAGCATCCCACGCTAACTGTTACTAAAACCACCTCTTCTCTCCCCAAAGGGATGCTACTCGAAAATAGGCCAAAATAGGCAGCTTGTTTGCATAGCCCAGTCACGAGACAAGGCTTTCATGGGGACACGGGGACTCTTCTCAGTCACACCCACTGCAGGGCCTGGAACAGGAAGAGTTCTGGGTTGCTTTGTGAGTCCTTGCATCCAAGGTCACCCTGGCCAAATCCCCATTTTCAGGAGCAATCTCAAATGCCTTGTCTTATCAGGAGCCCAGCAGGGGAATGAGCAATGATGATATTGGTTTTGCTCTTGACTGCTGCTTCACAAAACCCCTGCTTTACCTCACCTTGCCCTTCTCTCTCCTTGTCTTTTCGCCTTCCCCTCATTTCTGCACATCTAGACTCTCTTGCTCTTGAAATTAAAAGGGACTAGCAAATGCCCAGGCAGCCTTGACACGCTCTCTCGGCATCAAACGCTCTGGCCTGTCTGGGGCTGCTTCTGCCAGGGGCAATCAGCCCTGGAAGTTCGGAACAGTTGTATAACAGGAAGTTTCAGCCCTTGGCATCTGTGGGCTGGAGCACTACCGGTGAGAATAACATCAGGCAGCGTGGATCATCTTCAGATACAGCAGAAAAAGAAAACACAATAAAGATATTTCCATTTGTAGAAATAAAAAGGGATCAGCTCAGGGCTTGTGCGTTGGTGCAGTGCCTGAGAAAATCCAATGGGCAGATTTTGTCTGGAAGTAAGGGAGGGAAGGATGAAGAAGGTGGCCTGGAAGCTGGGTCCCTGTCTCTTAAACTCTGGATTGTCCCCAATCTGTGAAGTGGGATAACAGTGCCTACACCACTCTTTTCAAGGAAGCATAGATATTCATAAAAGACAACCGTTTTTATTCTGCAGTTCTAAGGTGTACGACCTTGGAGAAATCAGTTTAATATCTCTTTGCCTCAGTTTCCTTAAATATGAAATGGGCGTGTCCTTGGCACCACCTTCACAGTTCTGCGGATTTAGGAACTCAGTGCAATAAAATACGTAGTAGGTGACTGCTGTGCTTCCTCAGTACATGTTAGCTACAGAGATGGGGCTGTCATTGAGCCCCTGCTGGCTTGTGACAGGAATCCATCTGGACTATGCTCATGGGAGGTGAAAGCTGCCCTGGGTTATGGGCTTGGGCAAGACAACCAATAGACAGGCTAAGAGTCTTGCCAGAGATGGTGTTCTTTGTCTCCTTCCGTCCCTCAACTTCCTCCTCCAGGACTGCCACCCCCACACAGCACTTTCCTGTCTTTCTGGGAATGACTTTCACATCCATGGCCATCAAATGTTGTATTTTTCTAGATCTGGAAAATAAGGACAGAACCTTATTTCCTGCCCTAGGCAGAAAAATTGTGATTGGCTGGGCTTCCATCGACTGCTGCCCTTGAACCAATCACATTCCAGAGTGGTGAGGTCTCACAAGCAGCTTAGCTTCAGGCACCTGACTGATGTCCTATCCTGGGCTCAGCTTTATTTTTGGGCTATTTGAGGTCCTACGGTTGGTGTAGCTCTAATCACATGACCAATGCCCTACAATAATTGAGGACCTGTGATTGGTTTAGCCTTAACCACTCCACTGTTTGAGGATCTATGATAGGCTCATCACTGATCACAAGGCAAAAAGAATTTGACATGCTTGACATAAAAGGAATATTTCTTCAAAGCAGGTGGACAAATAGAAAGAACAGATGTCTGATAACCATTAAAAATGAGGAGTACTGTGTATTTCCTGACAACACAACAGATCCTCTGCAAGTAGCTCTTAACCCATTGGTCTTTGCTTCTGTGAATGGCTCAGTTGTAGCAACTGGCTCAGATTCTGTCCCTAGGATTACCCCAATAGGGGTCTCAATGGGGGTGGGGTGGGGGTGGGGGTGGGATGGTGGTGGTGGGAAGAGCACAGGATAGCATAGGTTAGCACCCAGGGCGCAGGGACTTGGTGTGCCTTAGACATTCCTTTGTCTTTGGCCTTCAAGGCCTGAGGAGAAGATTACCATGTCAGTACCCCAGGCTTCCAGAGGAGGTCCACTTGAGCCTTGCCTCCCTCCAGGACCATGCCACTGACAGCGCTGCTCCTACTAGTTAGTAATTAGGCCGTGATTGTTGTTTATTTGTGCGCTGTACTGTAACTCCCTCTGCCTGAGGCTGGAACTGGAGCTCAGAAAACACAATTTCCTCTGAACTAATTTCGTTTTAAGAGGAAAATGAAAGTTTAAAGTAGTTTAATGTTTTGGTGAAGCCATAATGGCTGGGGAAGATTGGGTGATGTGAACCAATAAAGCACCCTAATTCTGATAATAGTTCAAACCTTAACTCTTCCCTTGCATCAGACCCATGCCAGTGCTGACACATGGCCCAGGACAGTGTGAGCCAGTCCACAATTGGGCAATCATTCTTCTTCTTCATTTATTTTAATTCATTATGGAAAAAAAAGTAAACAGTGCCACCTTTGACTTGAGCAGAGCAGTCAGGACGAGGCTGTTACTATCCTTGATTCCATCCTCTAATTCGTGTTTCCATTCCCAGGGTCCCTCAGACCTTTGGGAGGCCCTAGTTAAAACCTTAGCTCAACTGCAGCTTCTCACCTACAAAATGGAGGAAACGGGAAGAAGGCCATAGACTCACTGGGAAAGTTCGGCATCGTATCCACGTGGGGTACCAGAAGATGAAAACAGAGGGGAAAGAGTATGGAGTGAGTGATTTCGGAGAACATAGCATCCTTGGCCACGCTTGAGTACCTACTGTGCTGCGTGTTACAGTAGGGTCTAATGAGTCATGAACCGTGGAAGAGGCTCCAGGTATTTCGAGTCTTGCTAGTTGGCAAGCAAGCAAAGACCTCCATCTTCTTTGCCCTCTACTGTGGGAAGGCCCCTCATAATGCGGTTGGTAAAGAATCCAACATGGAAAGCCCTTGGAAGACTCTGACACAGAGTAAACATTCAGTGCAATGTTTTCTGGCTTTTCAGACAGCTCTAATGTGAACACCCCACCTTTACAAGGCTAATCTCCTGAGAGCCTCTGCTCCATGGGCTGGTAGGATTCAGTCTTCACCCATGCTCGATGCTCAGCCTTTTTTTTTTTTCATCCATGCAGTGGGCATTCTGGAACTACATAGATCAAGATTCATCATTATCTCTTGGGCAACTCCACTGACTCTTTTGGGTTTTCCTTTGTATCTTGTAATTAACTGTCTACAGCCTGCAAGGTTCATGGTTACAGTCACAAATGCAGCTCAGAGCCACTTCTTTTCTTCTTTGCTGCAGTTTGAGAGAGGGCCTTAAAAGTGCTATGTAGCCAAGGATAACCTTGAGCCTCTGGTCCTCTTGCCTCCACTTCCCGAGTACTAGGATTACAGGGGTAGTTTTGGTTTACGTGGCTGCAGGGGATCAAACCCAGGCCTTCAGGCATGCTAGGCAAGTACACTGCCCGCTCAAATGTGTTTCTACCACTGTTGTTTTTAAGTAACACCCTTCATTGTCTTCTGCCTCTTGCCCAACTCTCCAACTAGACTTGATTTCTCTCCTCTTCTCCTTCGTGACTCTGTTTTAGCTCCACAGACCTTCCATTTGCTAGCCAAAGCATCCAGCTTCTATCTACTTCATGGTGGTACCCCTATCTGGAGTCTTCATTTCTCACATCTCTGTAGGATTGGCTTCCTACCAGCCAATCACCTTTTTTTTTTTTTTAAAGATGTATTTATTTTTTATGTATACAGTGTTCTGCCTGCATGTAGGCCTGCAGGCCAGAAGAGGGCCCCAGATCTCATTACAGATGGTTGTGAGCCACCATGTGGTTGCTGGGAATTGAACTCAGGACCTCTGGAAGAGCAGCCATGTTCTTAACCTCTGAGCCACCTCTCCAGCCCCTAAACATCACCTTTGGCCTGGCCAGTCTAAAGTTGGTTCCCTTCTTCCTGTTTCCGCCACATCCTACTCCCTCTGATTCTTTGATTTTATTTTCTTATAGTGATTGCTATGAACAGATACATCTGCCTGCGGGATTGCTGGGCCCCCAGCTATTACGTCCCTGGGGGAGGGAGGTCTTGCCTGGTGCTTACTCCTGCATCTTCAATACCTACTGTGTCTGGCACATAACCAAAATTTGTGAAATTAGCAAATGGAGTGATACTTTCAAGGTGATGGTAGGAAAAAGAAACTGTATGCCCTGCTTCCGTTCTGTGGTGTGGCTCCCTCTTCCCTGCCTTACCTCTCTTTCCCCACTCTTTCTCCCTCTCCCCATCCCTACATCCCTTTCCCTCTTCACAGTTCCGTGTGCCCACGTGTCTGCATGTGTGTGGCCATTAGCGGTCATCCTTCAAGGGCCATCCACCTCGTTTTTTTTTTTGAGACAAGTACTGTCTTTGGCCTGGAATGCACCATGTGGGCCAGGCAGGCTGACCAGACAGCCCAGGGATCTGCCTGTCTCCGCCTGTCTAACACTGTGATTACAAGTGTATCACCCACACCATGCTTTTTATTTTCAGTATGGCTTCTGGAGTGGAACTTAGGTCCTCCTGTTTGCAGGACAAGCACTTTACCCACTGTGGTTACACATTCCTTCTGTACTTTATTTTTACTTATATAAGGTGATCAAATGCTCTAGGACTTGTTCGGGGAGTAGGCATGCCACTCTTAAAACCCACGAGTGACTTTGGTTCGTTGGTTTATTTTTGTGTGACTCTTTCCCCTAGAACTGCCCACTCCTTCATGACTTACAACACTTGACTCCTGTTTCCATGTTTTCATGTTTACCCTTTTCTGCATTTGTTAATGCTCACACGGGGGTGGGTGTGGGTGGGGGCAGCTGTGAGCAAGCCAGAACAGCCCTTCCATGGCTGCTAGTCTCCCAAGTTGGGACTGGTTTTGAGTTGTTTGAGTTCTTTGGTGTAGTGATGCTACTTTGTCTGAGCTAATTGAGCTAGGGTGTTTCCATTGAGCAAAGGTGCCTGTAGGTGGCGGAGAAGTTAGTGACCTCTGTAAACGAACTTTCCTAGGAAAGAGGAAAAGTCTAGGGGACTTGGTCAGGTTCATTTCTGCAAGTTAAAGGACTAAAGGGTGGGAAAATGCTCAAGTGCAGCAGCAGGTAACAGCAGGGAAAAATCTCAAACACTGCAAACAACACTGCAAAAACCAATCGGTGTAGAGAGGCTTCTATCAGACGTGAGGAAACATACACACCCAGCCACCCCGACACTCCCCCAGCCACCTCGACACTCCCCCAGCCACCCCGACATCCCCCCCAGCCACCCCAACACCCCCCAGCCACTTTGACATCCCCCCAGCCACCCCAACACCCCCCAGCCACCCCAACACCCCCCCAGCCACCCCAACACCCCCCACAATCCTTATTTAAGGTTGGTCAGTTTGAAGGAAGACAGGTCGGCCTCGAACTCCTCTGGCAGCCCACCAGTCCCCCAGCGGGGAGGTTGACTGGTGGGAGAAAAAAGCCCGCTAGGCCTGTGTTCCGAGCGGCCAGGCTTTTGTCTTGGGTAGGGGAGGTGAGGAAGAAGCCGGCCATCTTGGAAGTTCACCATCTTTATCGCCCAGTCATGGCCCCTCTCCCTATCTGTCTGCCCACCTTGAAGTCTGTACAACTCTTAGCCTCTCAGAAGCACACATGCAAATCAGTGCTCAAGCTTTATCTTTGAGCTGTTCTGTGCGGTGACCAGCTTGAGTTTCATACTTGCGGTGCTCTGGATGATATGACCCCATAAATCTTGAGCATTTGGATACTCAGTCCTCAGTTGGAGGCTGTTTGGGAAGGATTAGGAGGTATGGCCTTCTGGTGGAGTGTAACACTGGGGTGGGCTTTGAGGTTTCAAAAGACTCACACGGTTCCCAGGGTGTGCTTCCAGCTCTCAGCTTCCTGTTTGTGGACCTGTATGTGAGCCATCAGATGCTATGCCAGCCCCGTGCCTGCCTTCCTGCCTGTGCCCATGCTTCTGCCGTAATGGGCATGGATTCCTAACCCTCTGGAGTTGTAAGCCCCAAATAAACCTTCCTTCTATGAGTTGTCTTGTCATGGTGTTTTATCACAGCAACAGGAAAGTAACCAACACGATGCCTCGCGGGGAAAGGGCAAGCTCTGGAAAATAGGTCAGTCCTTTTTAAGGTGATTGTGCTGAAATGTGGAGGGGCTGGGGGAGTTGTTGCACAGTCTCCCAGTTTGTTAGATCTGCGATTCATGTATGACAAGATAGTATCCCAATGACCACTGCCTCTACTTGAGTGTGGCCTGATGAGTGTCCAGAGGCTAGGACCTGCCTGGACTTGGGTGTGGCCTGGTGAGTGTATGGAGACCAGGCATCAGTACT
>CABHPQ010121077.1:11012-37434 GCA_902168405.1 Peromyscus aztecus | reverse complement strand
CACCACAGGCCACAGCACCACAGGCCACAGCACCACAGGGCACATCACCACAGGCCACAGCACCACAGGCCACAGCACCACAGGGCACATCACAGACACTGGCTTGGCTGTCTCTGCCTCTGGGAGTTTACAGTTCTGGACCTGATAAACCGTTTTCTGTGTTATCAGCAGAGGCTCTGTTTTCCAACCACAGTTTTTCAGTTTTGTGAAAGACCAACCAGCATGCTTTTATAAACATAGAGGACGTGATTTCATACACACTGCGGTAGAAGAGGAAGAATTGACTGACTAGGGTATTAAATGCTTCTCCATGCATGCCTAGAAATATTGCTATTTTGGTTTTAGTTTTCTTTTTATAAATGAACTAAAATCTCATTTTCTTCCAAGTACCTAGCAAAAAATCCTTTTCTAAAGAGGCACAAACCACCTACCAAAAATCTCTAAAAATAGGTTCCTTCTGTACTTAGAAGATTTTCGTGGAAATCAAAGAAACTAAGTATAGATGACTGTGCCTTGGAAACTAAAATTTAGTCCAACACAAGGTATGATTGTCCTATTTTGAGTCTAAATTCACATTATTTGGGGAGACTCAGGCTTCAAAATTATTTCTCCTTTCAGAAACCCTGGCAGAAGCTTAAATAAAACCTGCCCAACTGCTCACAGCAATGCTCTACGTTCTCTCAAGATGTCGGCGGAACTGAATTCTCGCCTTCGGTTCTGTGGTTCGTTAGTTCTGTGGTTCGGTTAGTTGAAAGGGCAGAGGAGGCTCACTACCACGCACAAGACTTGGATGGAATGAATGAGATACAGTCAGATTTCCAAGGAAGCACCCCCCCCCCCCAGAGACTAGCCTAACTTCAGCCAAAGATGTCCACCACAGAGCCAAGTGTCAGGGGAGTAGGTGTGGAAGGGAAATTTAGGGAGAAAGGAGTAGCTTCATGATGAGTCCTTTGGACTAGATCATGACACTTGTGGGGAATCTAAAGACATTTGTGAGTTATCTAGTGGGCTGGCTGTCTTGGAATTTAACCAGTTCCAAAATTAGCCATGGGTTTTCCTTTCCTTTCCTTTCCTTTCCTTTCCTTTCCTTTTCTTTTCTTTTCTTTTCTTTTTGTTGTTGTTGTTGTTGTTTGAGGTAGGGTTCCTCTGTGTAGCCTTGGCTGTCCTGGCATTTGCTCTGTGTAGACCAGGTTGGCCTCGAACTCAGATATCCACCTGCCTCTGCCTCCTGAGTGCTAGGATTAAAGGTGTGTACCACCAACTCCCAGCTTAGCCATGGGTTTTTCATAGGCTACATGTATAGCTGAGGCTAATTTATGTACGGGGTTCTATCAATATCTGATATTTTTCTTTTTAAAAACGTTCACCTTTGTGTGTATGTGTGTCCATGTACACATGCATGCCTAGTGCTCACAGAGGCCAGAAGAGGGTGGAGAATCCCCTGGAACTCGATGATTGTGAACTACCATGTGAGTGTTGAGAACCAAACCCAGGTCCTCTGGAAGAGCAGCAAGTACTTTTAACCGCCTCACCAGCTCTTGAGCCCTGGATAGCTGCTATTTTTCAAGTTCAACATTTTCTCGACATTCAGTCTATCAGACTGACAATGCTTGCTTTTCTGTTTCTACTTTCTGGTACTAAATCGAGTATTCCAGCCACTTCAGGTCTGTTGTTCAGTTTACACAGGTGTCTTCTCTCATCAAATCTTCCTTTTGGCACAAGAATGGGATTTTCATTACTCCCAAATTCTCAGTTCACACATGAGCAGACTGAAGCTTGGAGATGGCCAGTGAGCTAGCCAAGAAATAAAAGCCTATAAGAAGTAGAGGCAGGATCGAATCCCAGATCAGTCTCAGTGTCTGATCCTTCCAAAGAAGGAGTCATCCTATAGGAGGGGGGTCAGAAAGAGTAAAGCATGCACTAACCAGGCCAAGAAAGGCCCAGGGGCCTGAGCTGAGGAAAGCGTCTCCAGTCCATTAGTATTCCCCTGACAGAAGCCATGAGAGAACATTTTCTTCTAAAAGTAAGACATGATATAAATTAAATTTCTCTTCCTCCCCCCCACAATGTGCATTGTAGAGAAGTGGGTACAGAGAGCTAAGAGTTTGAGTCTCAGCTGGGCAGTGGTGGCACACGCCTTTAATCTCAGCACTTTGGAGGCAGAGGCAAGTGGATCTCTGTGAGTTCAAGGCCAGCCTGGTCTACAGAGTGAGTTCCAGAACAGCCATGCTACACAGAGAAACCCTGTCTTGAAAAAAAAAAAAAAAGAAGAAGAAGTTTGAGTCTTATTTCTGCTTGTTGTTAATTCAGTAACCCCAATTCTGCATGCCTCAGTTTCTCTATAAAATGTCGTGCTAATACACTACAATCTCACAAGGTTTTGTGGGGGAGATGGAATTGTTTCCAGAGTTCACAATATATCCAAGGCACTACGCAAATTTTAATCTTTAT
The DNA here is from genome assembly GCA_902168405.1 of Peromyscus aztecus. NCBI lineage: Eukaryota > Metazoa > Chordata > Mammalia > Rodentia > Cricetidae > Peromyscus > Peromyscus aztecus. The sequence continues at coordinate 34,983 of CABHPQ010121077.1, read as the reverse complement.
TAGGTAAACAAGAAGAAAAATCCTAGGGCTACAAAAATCCTTCTTGTAATGGTAAATTCTGCAGAATTTTGATAAGGAAAAAAATGCAGCCTGGTGGCCTAACTTACACACAGATGCACTCCCACGGGCCCTCAGAAATAATGATTCTGCTGTGTTTGTGCATGCTTATCTGCAGAGGGCCTGGCGGCTCTTTATGAACCGCTTCATTCCACACTAGCAGCCCAGGCCTGTCCTCCCTTCTGTCTGGTGAGGTCACTGGTTAAGGTTCCAGGGCTGGGAAGACAGAGGAGGCCGCACAGTGTGTGCGCATCGCCACATGCCAAGGAGAAAGAGAAAACCTTAAAATTCCTCTTGCTTTTCCCTGTGAGAACCTCTTGTCTTTTTTGCCTAAATAAGTAGAAATAACTGTTTAAAACAGATTTCATCCTTTTCCCCAAAGACAGGAAAATATTTCTTTTGGACTTAATTTTTCTAGGTGGCTCTTAGATGGTTAGAACATTGCGTATGAGCCATTTTGTGCTCTGAAACAAGAGTGAGCAGAAAGGACCAGCACACTGAGGAAAATCCCTGCATCCTTTGAGAATCCCTACAACCAAACCACCTGCAATATTGCCCTTTAGTTTTAGTGATATTATTCTGTGCTTTGTGTCCCTAAGTAGGCTTATTACAAGTCAATTATAATTAAATTTAATTTAATTAAAAATTTAAATACCAGAATTGTACCACCAAAATTATTTGAAAATAATGATGAAATTTAACTTGTTTTCAAGTTTGGTGAATGAATATAGCTCCTCATTTGTAAATGAAGAAATGCCATCACCAACACCGGGGACACAGCTCTTTGGTGCAGATAATCAGAGGCTGATGTGACAACAGAATGTCGCTAATTAACATTCCAGGGATGGCTCCGAAGCCAATTCTGCCATCAAATACAGATTTAAGTATGAGCACATGTACATTCAAGTTGAATATGAGACAGCAAAGAATCAAAATCAAACTACATGTTCAAGAAGAGGTCAATAGCTAATATAATTGTTCAATGAAGGGGACATTGTGAGAGTGTTTAGAAAAATCAGGATGTAGTTTACAGCAATATGGACAATATTAGACATAATAGTATGTGAAAATAGGATACACAATTGAATAAAGCTATGAAAACCAATATGCCTATGGGAAAGACAACAAATGTATTCAACACTGAAAAGAACTCAGTTTGATAAATTGTTTGAAGCTTTATGTTCAAATTTTATTACCACTCTATGGTGCCTTTGAGGATTTTTAAAGAAATAATATCCTGGAGTGACAATGGGGACAGCAACAGACAGATGTAGATGCTGTAGGCCTCTACCCATACCAGATGCCTGAATCACCCTTCAGTTGTGACAGCAAAAAAGGTCTCCAGACATTGCAGCTAAATCCTCAGAACCCACATGGTGTAAGGAACATCAACTCCTGAGTTGTCCTCTGACTTCCACATGCATGATTGTTATTTCAACACATGCACATGCACACACACGCCCGCATATATGCATGCACACTAAATAAACAAACAAATGTACAAAAATTTTAAATCCATTATTTTGGGGGCTCTCTAATTAGTTTGGCTCCTCAAATTAATGATTGAATAGGTCTAGGATGAACATTTACAGGATGCATTTCTAGTGAGTTCCCAGGTGCTGCTGCCATGGGGAAGAAACCTCACGGTGAGAGTCCTTTGGACAGTTGGTCTCAAACTAGAGACCATACAGAAATCCATATGGCCCCATACAGTGGGGCTGGGGATGAGCCTGGTGCAAGCCAGGGCAGGTAGGAGCAGCAGAGGGAGAGGCAGGGTGGCAGGACAGGCAGTGGTTGGGTGTCCTGTGGAAGAGGGTGCTGTACAATGAGCTGCCAGCCCACAGGGAACTGCACAGTTCTTTAATGGATAAGATTTCTGACTTTCCCCCAAGCCTCTCCATTCAAGGACAGAAAAGTCAGCCATCAGCTGCAGGAATTATATTATAATTGAGTAATAAACATGGCATATGGAGATACTCATCAAAGTTATTAACTAATTTGTACCATGCATCTGGAACTTATCAAGGTTCATCTCTCAGTGACTAAAGGTTTGGAATCACAACTGCCTCCGAAGGACAGCACATCATACGCAAAGTTCTTAGCACCTTTTGGCGACTGGCTACACAAGATTTGAGAGGGAAGGGAAGGAAGAGAAGGGAAGGGAAAAAGAGAGGGGAGGAGGGGGGAGGGGACACAGAGACAGAGAGCCATAGAGACAGATTATGATTTGAGACTCAGACTTATTTATGGGATAAAGATACAAACATGTCATCCCCAGGTCTGAGACACTATCCCCAGGCCATCACAATCTACCCAGTCCTCCATGGGAATCCCCCGAATGCTTCAGAACTTTGGTGGAGTACTATTTACTTCTTATCTCCTGATGGAGATGTGAACAAGTATTTCTTCAACCAAACTGAACCTCACTATGGCTGCAAGTGTCTAGATTATTCAGACATCTGGAATGCCAAATGAAAAGCCTTTCTTTCCTTCTGGATCACTGTCATTATGTCAGTAATGATGGCTGCAATGAAGTCCCCCTCTCCCGCTCTCATCTGCTTTCCCTGATCCATTTCCAAGACTTGGAAATGTTCACCTCTAACAAAGCCATCACGAATGACAATTTCTCACTCTAACACACTGCCAAAATGCATTTTATTCTTGTTTATAAGCCAGACGAGAATGGGTTCCTATGCCTTGAGGATAAGACAATTGTAATCCCCACACCATTAAATGAACAAACAAAATCAACAACATCCATTAAAAAGAGCAGGAATCTAATTCTATTGTTCAGGCTATGCCTACATGAGAGTTTAAAACTGTTTTAATGAAATCACAGACAGGCTTAATGCATAGACGTCACAGTGTCTCTTCCTTTTAAAGCTAACTCATCTTATTTTTCAACTAATAATTGATTGACTTTTAAATTCCTCACTGTAGATTTTATGAAAGCTAGTTTGGCTGTTTTAAAATAAAGTTCAAATGCTTATATTTATGAAATACTTATGAGGATATGAGTGTTAAATTCAAGGAAAGGAAGAGCAATCCAAGAAGCTGCTAAGAATCAATACTGTAGTGTGAAATTCACCCTTTTTTCTTTTTTCTTTGCATATTCTAGCCATGCATATGATATATTGGATACAATACTTAAAATGCCAACATTCTGGCCAAATGATGACTTTGGAAGATTCTAGATGCATAGTTTGAATGGCTGAGTAGTCTGTTTGAAATTTCACATTTTTTTAAATTTTTAAATATGTATTTATTTTTCTTTCATGTGTATGGGTATTTTGCTTGCATGGATGTCTGTGCATCACGTGTGTACAGTGTATGCAGATGCCAGAAGAGGGTATCCAGTTCCCTGAAACTGGAACTACAGGTGGTTGTGAACTGCCGTGTGGATTCTGAGAATCAAACTCGGGTCCTCTGCAAGAGCAGCACATGCTCCCTGCCACTGAGTCACCTCTCCAGCCCCTCACACTTTCAAATGAAAATACAGAGATCGCTGTGTAGCTTGTGTTTTATTATCTTACATATCAGTTTGTTTTAAACTATTAAATCTGGACATTACAATATTGAGAGTAAGCTATGGGGCAGTCTCATACTCCATCATTTCTGGGTGTCTCAAAAATAAAACCTAAACCTTCTCATGTAAGCACAGATTCTGGGGCAAGTTTACAGGTGTTTTGATCTAGTCTTTGCTCTGATATTCTCTATACTTTCTTGTTCTGTATCATACCAACCTTCTAAAATGTATACTCTAAAGACTTCTTAAATTTCTTTAAGTGCATCATGGACATTTCGGAGAGCTAATGTCAATGACTCCCTTAGTAGTGGCTGTCATCCCCTACAACTTCTGTTGGAACACTGTCACTGGACCCACCACCCTGAATTAGGAACAAAACTTGCTTCAGACACCAGCCTGAATTATTTAATTCTCTACTAGACAAGCCTCCAGATGACTTAAAATATTCCATCATTGGTTCATGGTCTTACCGGAAGTGAGACTCGCCATTGCTTCAGATCCATGATCGTCTCCATAGTGACTAACTCGCGTATGTGGCTCTAGCATTTGGTTTGGAATATAAACCAAATGGTCACCCCCATCATCCTCCAACATAAAAGATGAGTCTTTCCCAGCACTCAGCTCTTGGCCAAGAAGGCTGTCCTCGCTTGCAGAAACCTCATGCAACTTAGTAGTAGTCAATCTAGATGAAGACAAAGAAAGTTTTAGGCTGAATCCAAATAAGTTGGAAAGACACATATAAAATATCCAAACATTTTAATATGGTTCTTTAATTACTTATTAAAGGAGATGGGGGTGGTATCTCAGTTGGGAAAGTGCTTGGTTTACAAGCATTAAGACCTGAGTTTGACCCCCAAGAACCCCCATGAAAAAGCTGATGGTAGTAGTGTCTGCTTGGAATCCAAGCACTAGAGGAAAGCTGTGTGGACCCCTGGGGCTCTCTGGCCAGGCAGCACAGCCTACTTAGTGAGCTCTAGGGCAGCAAGAGACCCCGACTCAAAACCAAAACCCAAAACCAAGGTAGATGATGCCTGAGGAAAAACAGCCAAGGTTGTTGTCTGGCCCTGCACACACACACACACACACACACACACACACACACACACACACACGTGAACATATATATGAACACACATATATACACAGAATAGAAAAAATTGGGTGGTAAAAAATTCTAAATTTCAATCATTCCTTTGGAATAAGCCAAGTCTGATTTGCATAGAGTTGTCAATAAATGATGAGGAAGTCATTCATCAATCAGCCACAGGAACAACCTTATTATACCTCAGACTGATACCAATTATCACAGAAAATGGATGTTTAATGGACAAAGTCCTGTTCTGAGAGGAATAAGGTTACAAGGAGACTCTTGAAATGGGGCCAGCACTTATACTGACAGTTTAAGAGTTCTTCATGATATTTTAGAATTACATTGTTATTCAGATGATAACAGAAAACATATATAAGCATATTCTTGGTAATGTCATTTTAATTTAATTTTTGTAGTTGTGTTTAATAGTGGTATTTGGTATCCAGAGGTATTATTTAGGGGGCCTGAGAGATGGCTTAGTGGTTAAGAGCACTGACTGCTCTTCCAGAGGTCCTGGGTTCAATTCCCACCCCCACATGGCAGCTCACAACTGTCTGTATTCCAGTTCCAGGGGACCCAACACCCATGGCAAAGCACCAATGCACATTAAATAAAAATAAATAAAATTTTTTAAAAAAAGAAGTATTATTTAGCTGTGGGGCAGACCAAATAGACGTAACATATGAAATGATATTGCCACAGCCCATGAGGGCCAAATGACATCATGACACACTGCACAGACGATGGTCTTGTACTTGTGTGTGAGGATCCGTGGTGCGAGCGCAGGCTGTCATGTAACAACAGAGGCCAACTGGGCCCAGGTGTGTCTGCGGCATGTGCCAAATGTGGGTCTTCAAAACCTCAGCTTTAGAAAAACAAAATCACTCATCACATGAAATTAGCATGGGCCTGGTTTTGTCTGATTGTTTAGATTTGGTGTGTAAAGTTGCTTGGGTTTAATAGTTGGGTAACAATCACAAGGGTCATGGTATGTACAGTGAGGCTTGTGTTTGTACATGCTCAAGTAACAACGTAATTATCTGCAGCCCTTTTAAAAAAGTCTGTGGCTTATTCAATGGGAACCACTCTACTTGACATTAATGCTATCTTCCCTAGGGGTCGGCTGTTGGACACATCCTTGCTAAACTACCAAAGAAACGGAACCTGACATTAGAGGAGTATGCACTTGCATGGATACTGGTTGCTTCCCATACCTAGAAGAAGCCATATCTTCTCTGAGAAGCTGCCTTGTTTAAGGCAATCTGAGATAAGGGAGTAATCAACTATGGGCCAAGACCAGCTATAGTGAGGGATCCAAGCTCAGTGAAGCTCCAGCTAAAATCAACCGCTAAGGGCTATTCTCACAGTATTCCATGGGCTAGATTCAGCCAATTAATTGTTGTATTAATACTGTGCATAAATACTAGTGAAAATTGTTGGCACGTGCTGTTGTATTGAAGTCTTCTGTGGGATGCTTTGAGGTTGGAACAATGACTCAGATGCGGATCCAGACTTAGTGAGGTAGACACTGGGCTTAGCTGCCACAGTGCCTTAGCAGAGGAATAAAAGACACAAAAAGAGCACTGTCTGCTGATGTTTTGGAGATGGCATGGTCTTTCTATGTAGCCCAGATTGGCCTTGAACTCACAATTCTCCTGCCTCTGCTTCCAGAGAACTGGGCTTACAGGAGTGTAAGCAAAACAAAACAAAACCTCAGACTGGAAAACATGCTTGATGCACGGCTGATGCTGTGGAAAGTGGAATCCATTAAGAGCCTTTACCTCAGAGACCTTGCTAGCTTCCTTTGCCTAACAGCCTGCCATGGCCGGTTACACACCCACCAGTCAATTACCAAGCACTTGTAAACAGCAGTGCTCTGCTACCCACCGGAGGCTGCTGTGCAGCACATCTCCCCTCTCTAAACTGACGCGCCTGCAGTCACCCTCCAGCATCGGCGGTGGGTACTGATTGAATCCACCTACGGAGAGAACAAAGTTAGAGTTTGATTTCAAAACTAGAAATTGGGTTTTCTGGGCGATGAGAACCCCAACAGGAATCCTCTCAAAGCAATAAATGTTAGTAACACATTTCAACAGAATTTGGCTGCAGTGAAGATGGAAAACTTTAGAAATGGCACTCACAACTTGAGCCTCTGAGGGTTTCAGCGGCCAGAGAATTACTAGGATCATGGGAAAGTGCTCAAGGTGTTCAGGGAAGGGCTAACCGTGATACAGGGACACACAAGGGCTGCATGCCTGTGCTAACATAATCTGAGAGACAATCTATCCTCATTCTCTACGGCTTTTTCTCCCAGACTTAAACTACTAGCTCAAACATAGAAAAGACGGTGTCTTATTACATGATATCATTTCTTTGCTTCTGCACCAATAAGCACTGATTTCCTATGAGAAAAGGAGTCACAGAAAGGATTTTAACTTACTGACAACACAATACATCTCTCTAATCTCTTTCCGTACAGCCTGTAAGTTGCACAGTACTGTGGCCTATAATTTTCCCTCTCATTCAGGAAAACAAATTTTAATGAAACAAGGCCCTTGGTTATTGAAGATCCAAGGCTCTAAGAAAAGCATCTCATAGTTTTATTTCACTGATTCTGGGATATGCTTTAATTTTTTTTTTTCTATTTGTCTAGAGAATGTCTCTGATCAATTCCATTTGCCAGTGGCTACTGTGGAGGGAGGAATCATGATATCGCTGTTACCTCTGTATATAGAAAAGCAAAAATGCACAGAACTGGAACTTTGGGGGGGAATTCTCACGGGACCAGAAGATGCAAGAGCAGCCATCTAACTCTGACAGATGAAGTGGGTTCCTGAAGACAGGGAAGACGGGAGTCAACTTAAATCAGCTTTGCTCAGTTGCAAAGCTATGGCCCAGCCCAGCAGAACCAGACCCGAGATGTTTTGAGTCTATTAAAATTGCTGCATTGTTAGCCATCTGGACGGCACAAAGGACAAGACTCTGTGGGGAATGATGGACAGCCATGCCTCTGGACAAGAAGTTAAATGTCTAAATGTTTACTGTTTGCAAGAGTCTCTTTCAGATGAGAAGTTGTTTGGGGATGACCTAGCCATCTACTGCCCAGATGTTCCTCACATGTGTGCACTGGAGTGACATATGATGGTAAACATCTGAAAAACATGACTATAAAGTAAAAAATTCTAATCCAATGGAAGGGTTGGCATCAAAATTTATTTGGAAGCATTGTTTTGATTCATCTTTATGGCAAATGAGGGACCATGTTAGGTTTAAAAGCAATAATCTAGCATTCCCAAGAGGTTGCTCTTGTCTGGACTGCTGGTAGTATGTTGTATAAACTGGACATGCAGGACCCATAGGAAAATAACCACTGAATTTGCCAAAATGGGGCAAAGTGGTTCTTCAGGTTCCTGCTTTGCAGAGGAGACTGCCAAATATTCTACAGGATACAGAAAGAAGTAACAAAAAAACTCTAGACCTATTGGCTGAAGATGGATGCCTCAACATTGCAGAGGAACTTTGGGTGACTGTCCAGGCAGCCAGATGTCTCTGTCATTCTAGATTTTTGGAAGTTGCTTACAATGACCTTTTTATTTACTTAGGCAACATTATATCCTTCTGGGGTCTTTGATGTAACTGAAGACTAGTTATAATTTTCCTTGGTTGTGATAAAAGATAAATTAGATATGAAACTTTAGACTTACAAACATATGATAGATGATAGAATATTTTCTTTAATTTTGTAAACTACAAATAGACTAGATATTGTAACTGTAATTCTTGCTTGATAACTATTCTATTATATGTAATTTCACTATGTTAAAGTTAAAACCTTCCTTTTTGATTATATAGAAAAGGGGAGATGCTGGGGGATGTCTTTCTGTATGCTGGGGGATGTCTTTCTATATGCTGGGAATATGTGTTGCTCCCATTGGCTAATGAATAAAGTTGTTTTGGCCTATGGCAAGGCAGTTTAGAGGCAGGTGGAAAAGGAGAGAGATAGGAAAAGAAAGGCAGAGGCAGGAGAGACACCAGCCACCACCTAAGGAGAAGCAACATGCCAACAGACCAGTAAGCCACGGAACATGTGGCAAAACATAGATTAATAGAAATGGGTTAATTTAAGATATAAGAGTTAGCTAGCAAGAGGCTTTCCATAGACCATACAGTTCATTTGGTCTATGGAATATAAGCCTCTGTGTGTTTATTTGGGACCAAGCAGCTGCAGGACACCAGGGTGGGAGAGATTCATCCCAACCACAGGACCAAGCAAGACCAGAGAAACTTCTGACTACAGATGGGTAATGTGTTCAACAGTTGAATATGAGTCATAGAAAACAGGCAGAGGCCTCCTTAGAGTGGAGAATATACCCTGAGGATACTATTCCTGCTATGGGACATTCCCTCAACACTAGGGAAACAGAGTTTGCAAACTTGCTCTAAACCTGACAGAGTCCCAGAAAGAACAGCCTTAGTTCCATTTGTGGAATCGTCCTGAAGATAGTTTGCTATGGTTTGGATAAATGTTCCTCAGAAGTCCATGAGGTTAAGACTTGGTGTCTAGGGCAGTTATTGGGAGATATCCTATGCTTTAGGAGGTAGGCCTAATGGGAGGTCCCTGGGTCACTGGGGTGTACCCATGAAAGTCCCTCAGGATCCTTCCCTTCTTCTCTGTCTTGCTTCCTAGTTTCTTACAGAAGCAAATTTATTCTTTCCCACACCCCAGCCATGATGTGCCAAAGGCACAAAGAACCAGGCTGCCTGACTCTGGACAGTAAATCACAAAGATGATAAAAAAAAAAAAAACCTTATCCTCTTTATAAGCTAATTCAGTATGAGGCAGACTAATACAAAGGTTTCATCAACATAACTTCTTGGTATTTGGGGGCTGGGTTTTGTTTTGTTTTTCATGGGGGGAGGGCTGGATGTCCATCCTGTGAATTGTGGAATGGTAAGAGAATCTCTAGCTTTTACCTACTTGACATTAACAGCACTTGAAAATTGTAAGAATCAGATAAGAAAACTGTTCAGGATATTTCCAACTATCTCCTGGAGTCAAAATATCTGAGAGAGAGAGAGAGAGAGAGAGAGAGAGAGAGAGAGAGAGAGAGAGAGAGAGAGAGAAGAGAAGAGAAGAGAAGAGAAGAGAAGAAGAGAAGAGAAGAGAAGAGAAGAGAAGAGAAGAGAAGAGAAGAGACAGAAAGAGACAGACAGAGAGACAGAGAGAGAGACAGACAGACAGAGGAAGGGAGGAGGGAGGGAGGGAGAGAAGAGAAGAGAAGAGAAGAGAAGAGAAGAGAAGAGAAGAGAAGAGAAGAGAAGAGAAGAGAAGAGAAGAGAGAGAGTTTCTCCAGGGAAGTGTTTGCTTACACCATTTGTGGTCGGGAAGAGGTGTGATTTCTAAACCTTGGCAGGCTGACACTGTTGCTCTCTGTCATTTCTGATGATACAGAGTCCACTGCTCATGCACTTGTATGCTCCAGCAATCATAGTCAAGTTCCTATAAAAGCTTTATAGTTTTTACTCTCAATTTTTGAACTTAGCACTCACAGGTCAGTTTCTGGGCTGGCCTGTATCCAAAGGGTAACATATTGCAGCACACAGGACTGCAGCCATGCTGCTTAAATTGTGATCTGTGACCCAGGACACTGGCATCACTCAGGTGCCTGTGAGGGACAGTCTCAGGCTCCACCCTAACCCTGCTGAACAGGAAGCTGCCTCCAGGTCTGTAGGATTCCTATGGGACGTGATTGGGTCATCGCATTCTCACACAGCTCTCCATGACGTGCCAAGATTAGAAAATAAACTCATTTAAATGCTTAATCCATACTTTCTAAGAGCTGTTAGGACCTTTTCAGGCTAAACAAATACAGCTTGGAAGACCACCAGTCACTGTGATTTCTACTACACAGATTTTGGCAAGCTACCATGACAAGCTCTCACCATCTTACACCCAAGGCATAAGCAGGATACGTTCAGGATATATCCCACCTTTGCCCCCAATCACTACCTAATTTATATATTTGGATTCATTATAGATTTCAGGATATTGATCTTAGGTTATCAATGCTACTACCAAATACTATTCCAAAAAGAAAATAACCAAATAATGACTTACGTCTGATAGAGTATACAAATGGCTTCAGAAACTTTACAATATAATTCAGATCTGGCTTGTGCATTCTCCCAAGCTGTATTAGATGGTGATCATGTGGGTAGCTGGCTAATTGTTCCATCTCATCTGTTTGTGTGGAGCCCAGAGAAACCACAAATATGACATAGCCTTGACATTTGGCCCTCAAAGCCACAGTCTTCACAAATTCCTTCTCCTCGTGATTCTCTCCAGCTGAAATCACAATGATGACCTTGTGTTTTCTTGGATTGGGGGTTCCTGGGAAGAGACCCTCCATGGCCCACTGTAGGCCAAGACCAATGGTGGCATCTCCATTTAGTTGTTGGAGGGAAGTGTGGATGTAGTCCTTCATGATGGATTGGTGGTCATAGGTTGTAAACTCAAACTCTGTCTTCACCCTGCTCTTCTTTCTGGAACTCTCTGAGGGAGAATAGCTCAGCAAAGCAATTCTGTCACCAGAGTCCGAGGCTGAAGGGTTTGAAGTGATGTGGAAGCCATCGATTGCTGAGCTCACCAATGCTTTCATGGCTTGGAAGTCGTCGTTGGCTATATTATGGGAATTGTCTAAGAGGAATGCTACATCCATGTATGAATTTTCAGGAAAGAAAGTCTCTTCTGCACAAGTATTTGGAAAACACTTGTCTGAGAACACACAGAGAAACACATCATGGTATCAGTGTTAGCATAAGACACTGAGAGCTTCTAAGAATTAATGATCATATCAATACTTCTTCTATTTCACATCATTTAAATTAACAGAAAGTGGTGAATGTCTCAGTAATGTTGTGGCAACTAGCAATTAACATCAGGGTGTCTATGGTGAAAACAGATTTAAGTGGCATGTGCCTCTGAAGTCCACACAATTATGTCCAAACTCACGAAGAAATTATTTTAGGAATTTAGAGGTTCTTAACACAAACTACAACACTGTCCTAGGAAAGATTGCCCCAACCAGGTAATTTTCAAAACCAGTTTTCACGTTCTACAGAAACTCTAGAAACATTAGAGATTGGAACTCTGACATAGTGCATTTTCTAAAAATTGAAAATAGAACCTACTATTCTAAATAGAAATCTCCCACAAAAGCCCAGTCCAATAACTCCCTGGGAAGGCATTAAGCCTCCTGCACAGTCAACCTTCCCCACAGGTCTTACCATAACAAAGTGTGCAGCGCCGAAGCCTTTCCAGGGGCTCATAATTCCCGACCGGAGGAACCGGAATCACTTGAAATGTCCCAGTATCATCAAACTGCATTGAAAAAAGAAGCAAATGCTGTTTGTACACTTGAAGCCTTTACTGGGAAATTATTATATGCTCATCATGAGTAAAAGCTTGAAAATTACCTGATATCACTATTACTTTGAATTATAATCCTTTGGTTTATTCAGTATCTCACACACACACACACACACACACACACACACACACACACGCCATCAACATCCCTATTTCATGATAAGGATATATTTTTTAATGTGTTTGGATGTTATGCCCGCATGTCTGATGCCCTTGGGGGCCGGAAGAGGGCGTTGGGGCCCCTGAGATTAGAATAACAAATGATTGTGAGTCATCATGTGGATGCTGGAAATCAAGCACAGGTCCTCTGAAAGAGAGGAGCGTTCTCTCAACTGCCAAACTATCTCTCTAGCCTCAGTCTTAACATCTCTTGTTTCCATGGCTGCAATGCTGGGCTAATTTTAACATGATTCTGTGTGCCACATAATGGGATATGCATACCACCAGCTTCTAAAGTTGGGCCCTTCAGAAAATTTTCATTTGTAGGTTTCCACCAGTCACTTTGGGTGGTGATACCAGAACCATTTCCACTGTACTCCATCAAAAGGGTTCACCCTCCTGATGCCACATGGACCTTTATCTCAAATGGCGATAGACTGAAGACAGTGTGTTTATTCAAAGTTCTTGCTTGTAACTCCTCCATCTCCATTGTCTCTCCGATGACTACTCTCATTCTTGTCCCATCTGTTTCTTGATTACTGTTTTGCTTTACCATTCATTGAAATGCGCAATACGCAACACTCATTCATTAATCCATTGACTCAATACCTAATTCGGGGACATTTATTTTTATGGTCCTGTGCAAAGCAGATGCTGTTATCACAGTGAGAGGAACATTTCCAGATGGTGATGAGGCTACCCCTCAACCCACAGCAATGCTCAGGGTTGTTTTTCCCCCTCCCTCAGATCACAGAAGGACCACAAAAGCCACACCCTCTGCCTTTCTGTAAAGTACTGAGTGTCTGAACATACTTGTAATCATTTCAGCCTTAGGATGAAAGTTGTATGTTATTCTTCTCTTATGAACTTGGACATTTGGGCCTTACTTAACAGTTGACCATTTTGAGCATGACTACATGCTCACTCAGTAAACCAAGAAAATTCACAGAAGTGAAGACATGCTCTGCCTTCATTTATTCATGCATCCAACAAATATAGATTTGATTCAGCAAATATGTATTGGATGCCAACAATGTTATAAGTACAGATTTGATGTTAGGGATAGTGAAATAAACAGAACAGATAAAAACACCTTTGCATTATGCTCTAGTGGGGTAGACCTATCATAAACATCAAAATAAGTATATTATCGAATCTGTTGACAGATAATCATCTCCCTTTAAAATGGAGTAGGGTCATGAGGATGGAAAATGCTAGGTACCCTTTAAATGAAATTCACCTAGAAAGTGAGAGAGAAAGAGAAACTGAGAAGGGTTTGCCAATGTGGTAAGAGAACACCCAAGAGGATGAGATGCTGTGAAGGCTGACCTTTGGTGTAACTCATTACCATCCTAGTCAGAACAGCTGTGATGACTCACAAGCGACTCTCTACAAGGTTAGCTCTGTTGACCTTTCTCATAGGAGGAGGAGGAGGAGGGAGGGAGGGAGGAAGGGTCACCAGAGATTCCAGACACTTCTGCCCTCGTTACCTACTCCAGTTGTGTGTAATTCTGCCCCAACTGCATATGGTTGTGGGAGGTGCTAGCCATGTAGGAAGTGAACCGTTGACTGGATAGGGGCCTCACCTACGCAGTCATGGAGGAGGGTTCATCCACACCTGGGTGACACTGCTTAGTGATGCAGTGGCTTGGGTGTCACCCACACTCAGTTAAGTAATTCTTCCACCCATGCACCTGTAAGTAAACCCTTGCCCATGTTCCTGGGCCCAATCCCTTGTATTAGTTACATTTTGTTGCTGTGATAAAATGCCATGACAAAAAGCAACTTATAGAAGGAAGATTATTCTTTGGCTGGTGGTTCCAGAGGGTTAGAGTCCAAAATGGTGAGGAGACATGGCTGCAAGCAGGAGCAAGAAGCTGAGAGACCACAACCCAACCCTAACCACAACAGGAGACAGAGCAAACCATCCAAGGGCTGAGGGTACAAGCTTTCAAAGCCAACTGGTTGACCTAAAGGTTCCATAGCCTCCCCACACAGTGCCACCAATTGGGGACCAAGGATCTCAATTCTGAGCCTAGGGTAGATTTTTTTTTTAATTCAGACCACCGCAGCCCTCACGCATCTATGTACCTATATGGAAGCGCAATAAACTCATTGGTTCACTGAACTAGACTGGGTGAGTTGTTGCTTTGGTTTGTCCCTGGTGTCCTATCTGAGGTAAGTAGACATTTGTTCATGTAAGGTGTCAGTGGAGACAAATGTCTCCAAGACAATCTAGGGTCAACAGTTTTCTTAACATTGCTAATAAATTATGTGGGCTGAGTGTGGGAACCAGCCACCGAGGATAGAAATATTGAGAACATTGTTGATTGAAAAGAGCACTTTGGGGGCAGTAGTAGGAATAAAAATGGGAACAGGATTCGTTCAGTAAAGGATGTAAGAGCCAGGTGGTGGTCTGTGCATGGTCTCAGCCCCCAGGATGGTGAAGCAAGGTAATTTCTTGACTCAATGAATTCAACTTAAGCAAAATATCAAGATGGGGAGGGGGAGAAAGAGAGAGAGAGGGAGGAAGAGAAGGAGAGAGCAGGAAGAGAGAGAGAGAGAGAGAGAGAGAGAGAGAGAGAGAGAGAGAGAGATGTGCTGTGGACAGCAAACAGGCAATTTTCCCTGAGAAATCATTGTATGGGGAGTTAAGGAATAGGGTCATAACTAAAGTGAGAAGTTGGACCAGGAAAATTACATTTTTCCTCTCTTGATTAGAAGGATTTGACAGAAGGGCACAAATGATCTATAGTAGACAGAGAGTCTCCAGCAAGAATAAGACTGTAATGCTTTAGGGGAATGCCTCAGTGCTTAATAACTGTTCATTCTGTTCAACGCATGGGAGGAAACTCCATAGAGAAGAACAGATTTCTAGAGATCCAATCTAAAACTTGCAACATTTTTATAAATTTCTGGAACATCAGGGGGATGCTGCAAATTTGGTTTCCAATTGAGGCAGAACACCGAGATAAGAAAGATGAGGCACCGTTTTCAAACAGATTTGTCAAAAGAAGCTATTTTAAAATGGAATGAGGGGGTGAGGTGGCTCAGAAAAGTGAAAATGCCCAAAACCACGTAAAGATGTTTATCTTCACACAGAAATACTGGTTCCAATAACAGGCTATTTTTTTTTTTTTTTTGGTTTTTCGAGACAGGGTTTCTCTGTGTAGCTTTGCGCCTTTCCTGGAACTCACTCGGGAGACCAGGCTGGCCTCGAACTCACAAAGATCCGCCTGCCTCTGCCTCCCGAGTGCTGGGATTAAAGGCGTGCGCCGCCACCACCACCCGGCAACAGGCTATTCTTTATCATATCAGTAAAAGATATTTTTATTACATTCATTGTATGTGTGGGTGTGTATCTGTGTGGGTATGGGGACCTGAATGCAGATGCCTGTGGGACCCAGAGGCACCTGATACCCTGGAACTGGAGTAACAGGTGGTTGGGACCTGCCTAACACAGGTGCTGTGGTTGAACTCAGGTCCTCTGCAAGAGCATTACATGCTCTTAACTGCTGAGCCATCTCTCCAGCTCTTCATAATGGCAGAAATTTTAAACGTACATAAAACTCCAAAGTTGCAAAGTGCACAGAGAGGGCTGAAGGAAGAGGAAGAAGGCATCCTGGGAGAGGAGCACAGAGGCAGGGGTATATGTGAAGTGACTGGAGGAAGCATGGTTCAAGGTGATACGTGGCTAGAATTAGCAAGTGAGAGTGTTAGCCGGTAATAGCAGAGTGCTAAGAAATATCACGAGGTTAGTGCTCTGTAGAGAGCAGCTGAGAGTGCTCCCACGCTGAGGCCTCCATGGGTTTTGGGCATGGACCCATCAGACTATAAATTGAATTTGCCATCCTTCAGATTTCTTCTATTCTAGAATTAGATGTAGCTCTCAGAGCAGAGATGTCACTTGTTTCTTGCAGAGAACAAAATTAGGGAGGCAGGCAAGCCTGAAAAGAGAAACCAGGAACCAGGAGACCTTGACTTCTAAGATCTGATTTATCAGCAACTCTTGTGGCTCCTGTTGCTGCAAGCCACAGGAAAATGTAATGGAATTCAGCTACTATCACAAAAGCTACTACTTGAGAAAGTCAAGGACTTCTCCAAAGGTCAAGCCATGGCTTCAGAAGTCTTGGTGATATTTTAGCTTTTGTATATATATTAGCTGGTTCCTACAGTGATTTTCTTGTAATGCTATGGGTGCTTCCAAGAACTCCTAACAGTGTATTTATCTAAAACACCTATCAAGCATCCAAGGCTGAACGAAACAACACCTTGTCTCCCAGGTCAGAAGGACAGCTTTATTTTTTGTGCAATTTAGGGTAAGACCCTCGTTCCTTACAGCCTTACTAATAGACTCCTAATTTCTTACCTAACCACTTCTAGAAGTGTAGCTTGAGCACATACATTCCATTCTTGACTAGCTGATCATTAGCACTCATTTGGGTTGTAAAAGAAAGCCTAATGGCCACTGCCTGAGGAAAATTCTTACCTGCCTTTATGACCTCTGCCAGAGGATCGCTATGGTTTGGGTTTATAACTGAACACCTCAGAGACTTGAGAGGATTTAGAGGCATAAGGAGATGGAGAGGAAGAGAGGAGTGGAGAACTTGAGGATGGAGAACTGAGAGGGATAAGGGGGATTTTGACAAGAGAGAAAATGTGGACGGGAGATGGAAGATGAGGAAGAGCCAGATGGGGAAGTACTAGCTGGGTAAGAACGAGATAAGAAGGACCTAGATGAGGCAGAATTAAGACGAGAGAATTAAGATAGAACTTAGAGGGAACAGCAGATAAAGGTAGAGAGAAATCAGGCAAGAAAAGAGCTAGGCATGAGAACAGAACTGAAGCTGTGTAGATAGGATTTTATCTCTGAGGAATAAAGAAGACGGACAAAGAACTTGGTGTAATTAGATTCATTTTCCGAAAATAATTCTTGCCGTTTGTAGTTTTCTCTTCTGGGCCCATAGGAAGAATATTATTAAGGCTGGTCCTTTTAATATTATACAAGATGCTGGGTCCTGAAAGTGTATGTGTGTGTGTGTGTGTGTGTGTGTGTGTGTGTGTGCGCGCGCGCGCGCGCGCGCTTGTGTGGAGCAAGCTGACTCCCTCTCATCTTTTATTATAGAAATGCATGCATATGAAGAGATCTTCATAGCCTCCTGAGCAATGAGATGGCTTCACTCAGCTCCAGGAGCCTCTTGTGGTTTGAATGTGGGATGTTCTCCACTGGCTCCATGATGTTTGAACACATGGCCCCCAGATGGTGGCGCTGTTTTGTAAGACTGTTGAACCTTTAGGAGGTGGAGCCTTGCTGGAAGAAATGAGTCCCTGGGGGCCGGCCTTGGTGTTTGCTGGCTGTACCCCATTTCCTGTCATCTTTCCTCTCCCTCACTGCAGATGCCATGGTGACCTGCTGCCCCGTGCTTCCCCACCAGGCCTTCCCCACCACACAAACTGCATCCTTATGGACCTGTAAGCCAAAAATCTACCTTCTGTCCCTTAAGTCACTTCCTGTCCAGTGCTTTGTCAGTTCTGAGGACGCTAACACACGTGTGTTTCCTGTTTCCTGAGTGATCAATACACTGCAAGTCACTGGACAGGAAATGGAGAGGCTCTGCTGTTTGGGGTTTGTGTAAGTTGTTTTGTTTGGGATAAGAAAGGAAGACAGAGGAACATTGATTCCTTTAACATGAGTGGGTCCAAAAATGAAAGGACATCTTTAGAGGAAAATACTCACATGTATTAAATACCCTGTACCATTTCAGGAGCTCAGAGCTCCCCTGAGCTTCTTCCATTACAGGTGAGAACTCTTTGTCTGATGAGACAGCAGTGAGCAGGTGGCTATTCCTAGCAGAACTAGCCAGCAGAGGGCCAGCAGAACACCCACTCACGCACGTTTATCAGATGGACCTGAGTTAATAGGCACTTGGTAGCCATGTAGAAGTGAATTTGTCTCTAAGAAGGCTCCAGGCCTCTGTTCTCTGGCTTTTAACATGGAGATTGCACATGCGTTCACTTCAGTGCTTTGGGAATACATGAGCATGGACATGAAGCTCTGGTTCCAGGGCCTGGCACTTAGCAGGATCTAACAACCTGGCTGTTACTGCCACTGACTCATTAAGACTGCAGGGGGGCCCAAGAGACCCCTCCCCCACCCTGACTCTGTGCCACTCACTCTCACGCTGCCCTACCAATGTCACTATCTTTAAAATGAACAAGGGAGATTCTTACCCCAAAAGCGTCATCAAGGAAAACTCTTTCGTTATAAGCAAAGACTGCAAGGCTGATGTCCAGGGCACTGAACTCCATAGTGGCCGTGAGGATGGCCCCTCTACTGGCTGACTGGCCATTGCTGAAGAACACTGCAACTCTCCTGACATTGGGTCCTGAAGATGTCCGCTTGAAAACATTGCGGGCCACAAACCTCATTGCGTTGCCAATGTCCCTGGCCTTCTGGGGGACTTGGTATTTTATCTGGGAAAGAAGCTGAAGGAGATGTTTCTTGTTCCGGTAGTCAGACCCACGGATGAGATAACTGGTACCTGAGTCATAGGAAACCACAGCAACCCGTGCTCCTACAGGACAGTTATTTTCCCTGATGTTGAGGTCCCTGACAATGGAAGCGATGATGTCTCTTGTTTCATTGAATCTCCTTTCTGTGATACCAGAGGACTGGTCCAGAGCAAATACCAGCTCTGTTGGATACACGGGGCACTTTTCTATGAAGAAGAAAAGCAAAACTATTAAGAGATTTCACTAAGTCACAGCTATTCCCACGCCCTTTACATAGTGATGTTGGTTCGGTTGGTAAGGCCCAGGCTGCAGTGGCTTGTCATCCAGGCATCTAAGGACTCAGGCATCCTTACTGCAGTTCAGGTCCTAACAAGACCATCCCGAGGCAGGGTAAGGTTTATACAGGGTAGCACTTGTGAAATGACAGGGGCGGATGTGGGTCAGAGGGAGGCAGGACACTGAACGCATCCAAGAAGCCAAAGCTGATGGAGACAGTACAGGTGAGTTAGAGCCCTGTTCCCTGAATCTCCAGTACGTCCTGCCTCCCAGGAAGACAGGAGCTACTCTTTAAAATAACGAGTAGAAAACTGTGATGGGCCCTAGATAGAACAATGGTGTGAGGGTTGCCTTGGTCACTGTTGACACTCAGATCAAGAACATGACACTGACAGGTAGAAAGAGTCACCATCAGCAGAGAAATGTCTGCATAGAAGGCGAAAATCCTTTTCTCTCGGGGAGGAGGGCTTTCTTCAAATTGTCCTTATCAAGATACAGAAACCATTTCAGCAAGAATAGTGTGGTCAGAACACTCACCTTTCCAACAGGCTGTTTTGAAAAAAGGGGGAAAAAAAAGACAAAGAGAGATGAATCCATTATGTTTTCGGAACATGGACCCAAAAAATTAAACAATAGAATCCCAACCAAACTGAAGATTTGGATCCTCACTTAAAATGGGGCTCTTTTCTAAGTTGCAGGGAGCCATGGTTAAAAGACCAGAGAGCGGTCCACAGAACTGTGTTGATTTGGGAGCATTTCTGGCCATTTCCCCTGTGAGCCAGAGCTGGCCAGCTTCAGCAGAATTCTAGCTGAAGTTGAAAGGCCCATGACTTGTCGTATAAACCGACTAGATGAAGCCCTGATTAAATGGCCAGATAGCTGAAATCCAATTTGCTTTGTCTCTCATCTTAGAGCCTTTGGAGACTCATTCAGCAGCACAAGGCTAAAATATGGGATCTGATTTTCTTTCCTGATGAATGCCCTGGGAACCTCTATTTGGAGAACCATGGGGGCGGGTGTTTTCAAATAAACTTTGTCTCTGATTAAAAATGCAGCTATTTTTCACTTCCAGAGCTTTCCCCAAGGACTTCTGTGGGCAGGGCAGCATCTGGTCTCACTGAAAATCTACAGCACATCAAGGGAAGTGCTGGGAAATCTTGAAGAAACCCCAGGCCTGACAGTTTGCATGTTTAGCTGACTCCATTCCCAGGAAGCAAATGAATCATTCCAATCTTCCTTTTTTTTATTAAGTTCATTAACACTGGTGACAAACCAGATTCCATGGCACACAAACCCTCATGGCAATCCTACCAAAACCCAGTGTTTATCTTAGTCCTGTGGTCAATGAGATGCCTACAGCCAGCAGACAGTGCAAGTAACCTACAACCTCCTCCTTATCCCAAGGCTGAAAACATCTCTCTCTGTGTTGACTTTAGACCTGTGAGACAGGCTAGGTTTGAGTTTACAAAATGGGGTGACATGGGGAGAAATCACCTCACCTTGCTTGGTGTGTTTATTTTCCTAGAATTCTCCTTATATAGCTCCCCTCACAGCACTGAACGTTTGCAGCCTCCCATTCTATTCTCAATCATCCCCTTGCCCCATATTCCTAGATTAATTTTATTCTCAGGGGAGAGTCCCAGCTACCAGTTTAGAATTTGGCCCTAGTCTGGATGAGCAGTGGTGGTGCACACCTTTAATCCCAGCACTCAGGAGGCAGAGACAAGAGGATCTCTGTGAGTTTGAGCCAGCCTGGTCTACAGAGAAAGTTCCAGAACTGGCTCCAAAGCTACACAAAGAAACCCTGTCTCGAAAAAAACAAAAAACAAAAACAAACCAACAAACAAAAAAAGACCTTGGCTCTAGTCCCTGGGTAAAAGAGAGCTGGTGCAGGACAGGGGATCTACAGATGTGAGACCAGGGTCCAACCTCAACATAGCCTTGGTGATGCCTTATACCAAGCCATAAAGGCCTGCCACCCAACTTCTCTCTCCATTCTAGAAGTGGGAGCTCGGTGCTAATCCACTCTCTCTACCAGATTATGCAATCCACCTACCCTTTCTCCAGCTAATTACAGGCTGACTCCTTTCAGTCAATGCTGAGGAATCTTCTCCCTCCAAATCTCAAACTCTCCAGGAACTACCCTTCCTCCTCACCCCGGGTCTCCCTGGGGAAGACATTTGGTCTCCCTAAGGAGACTGGCAATGCCTAAAGAGACTGATCAATCACTTCCCCCTTCACAGCTCCTCTTCACCTCCTCTCCTGTGCTGAAGAGACTTCTAGCTCTTAAGGTCTTTCACACTAACCTTTCCACCTGATCTCCTTGTGGATGTATATGGGCAGGTACACTTACCCATGTATATGCAGAAGCCAGGGGTAGGCAGGGGAGACACCCAGTGTCTTCCTTGGTTGCTCTCTACCTTGTTCTTGGAGAATAAGGCTCTTATTGAGCCTGGAGCTCACCATTTTTTTTTACAGGTTGGTGACCAGCAACAAGCTCTTTGATCCTCTTTGATCCTCCCCCAGTGCTGGAGTTACAGATGTGCACAGCTGTGGTGTGCCCACTATATGCACAACAAAGTGCCTAGCTACAGTTTTGTTTTTGTTTTTGTTTTAAGATTTTTTTTTATCATGTATACAGTGTTCTGCCTGAATGTATCCCTGCAGGCCAGAAGAGGGCACCAGATCTCATTACAGATGGTTGTGAGCCACCATGTAGTTGCTGGGAATTGAACTCAGGACCTCTGGAAGAGCAGCCAGTGCTCTTAACCTCTGAGCTATCTCTCCAGCCCCCTAGTTACATTGTATGTGGGTGCTGGGGACCCAAAACCAGGTCCTCATGCTTTTACACCAGTGCTTGTCCCATTGACCCACCTCCCCAGCACCTCAGCTCTTCCTCTCTGTCACATCCCTTTTTAAAGATTTAGGGTTCCATTCTGTGCAACTTGACCCTTCTTCATTCTCACCTTCACGAGTTCATCCCTCACCTTCTGTCTCTCTAGTTTCACGGTCTTGGGAAGCATCATTATTTCACCCACACTTGAGTGACTCCAATATCTAAATCATTAAGTAATTAACCAACTAAATCTACACCCCAGGGTCCATCGCTTGAGTACTCTGCGCCCCCCCCATCCTCTTGCTTATAGTTGTCATATAATAATGGAGCTAGTTCATGTGCCTTTGGGAGAGTCTTCTCTCCCATATGCAAATTGCCTCTTCCTATATGCATAACACCTTATGAGCACATGCTCTTATGCGTTTCCTTCCACATCGGATGTGAGATGTCCCTCCAGTTCCAAGGCAATCCTATTACAGAGGCTCCTCACCAGAGAGTTCAGCCTCCCGATTCCACAGACCCACTCTGCACTCAGTCCTAAGTGTTCTCACCAACCACAAATGTTCTTGACCACATACTCACAACTATGGTTCCGCAGGTACTGGATCAGATCACAGGGCTAGAAAGGTTAAGAGAGAACAAACGTGAGTGTGGTGACCTTCTGGGGCACGTGTTTAGTTCCCAGTGAACTGGCATTGGTTTTGTTTGTTTTCATCAATAAAGAGATACATACGGAGTACATGGGCTGCCCTGCTGTGCCTTTAGGACCCTAAAGGGGGGAAAGAGCAAGTTATTGATTTGTGAACTATAGCTTTTAGTAAGAAAATTTAAAAAATTAAACATCTCCTCCTTTATTGGAAGTAGAAATGACAGAATGTGGTAAGTACTATGGAGCTTGGTGGGTCAATTACAGAGAGCTTTTCCCATTCCTATCAAGAGTGTATATTATTTTTTTGTTTGTATTAAAGATGCTATCCTTAGAAGAAGTTTTTCTAAAGGAGGCTTTTTCTAATTATTTTTTTCCTAATTATAAGCAGCAGACTTTCTCCACAGGGTAGAACAAAGGAGATAGATGTATTGAGCATGCAGAGGTGGATTATCTTACAAATCAAGATGCTTAAAATGCAAAAGACAATAAGCCTCAGTATATCTAAAAGAACCAAAGGCAATCGCATCGCAAATGAGATTTACACAAAAGAGGAGCACACATGCTAAGCTCATAAATGACACAAGACTGGGGAACAAAGGAATATAAATAGCTGGGGAGGGAGTTCACTGTGAGATTGACTCTCTTTGTAATGTCAGAAGCTACGCCCATAAAGTCTCACTAACATGACTGCCCAAGTGTGACCGAACAAGGGTGAAACCGATAGAATGCCAAAGAGAATGGGCTAAAGTCCACGAGGCCTCAATACGACATAAAGAATTATAACAACTGAAGAAAGCTGGGAGTGGGAGAGGTGTCTTCCCCAGGAAAAAGAACACCAATTGGCTGTCCGGTGCTAAATAGTCAGCCCCCAAAACATGCATACAAGTAACATCATACAGACTGAAGAAGTTATATTTAAGTATATGTATGTGTGTGTGTTGTATGTGTATGATATATATGTTATGAATATATGTATGTAATGTGTGTAATAAAATATACATTTATATGTGCAATAATAATTAAGGAACAGTCGGGCAGCAGTGGCACATGCTTTTAATACCAGCATTCAAGAGGCAGAACCAGGCAGATCTCTGTGAGTTCAAGGCCAGCCTGGTCTACAGAGTGAGTTCCAGGAAAGGCACCAAAGCTACATAGAGAAACCCTGTCTCGAAAAACCAAAAAACAAAAAAATAATTAAGGAACAGAGAGGCCATATATTTAAAGGAGATTGAGGAGGATCATAAGGGAGGGTATAAAGGAAGGAAAGGGAAGAAGAAATGTAATTATATTAGAATCTAAGAAATAAAAATAAAGAAACAAATAGTTAGGTGAGATCAAGCAGGGATGGCTTCTGGAAAGACATCAGCCATGGTCCTCTTCCATTTGAGTTTTTTCTCTTTGTTTCTCTTGCTTCTTCCCAGGATCAGGCTTCTCAT
>CABHPQ010121063.1:0-20972 GCA_902168405.1 Peromyscus aztecus | reverse complement strand
GTAGGGTGAGCAGCTATGTGTAAGCACAAAGGAAACACTGCACTGCCGTGTTTGAAGAAGTCACCTGAGCAGCAGTCAGGGAACTGCACTGTATCTTTCCATGTTTTCTCTATTGCCATTCAGCCAGGTTTAAGTCCTTGCTGTTCCTATAATCAGAGCATGAGTTTACAAATCCATAACCCCTCTCTGCCAAAGTCATTTCCTCTGTGTTTGGTAAAGTCCCTTTTATGCTCTGCTCACAGATGGAATAGTGCAGGAGTTATCAAGTCTCCTGTCTCTGAGGCAGCTCTGTGTGAAGGGTGCATGCTTTAAAACCCACATAAACATCTTCAAACCTTCCCAATTTCTCAAATAATCATTGTTTCTAGTGGAGCTTTTGTGGACAGAGAATGTGGAATTTTGTTGGGACAGAAATTCAGCCCATGTCTTATGTTCTCCTGCATGATCCTCAGGTTCAGAAATCAGGAAATGACAGAATCACAGGAATGAATCTGGTTCTAGGAATTATCTTATCACAGACTACATTTGGACTTCTGGGCAACTCTTCTGTCCTCTACAATTACTTACTGGTTTACTTCCCAAGGTACAAGCTGAACCCCACAGACTGGATCCTGAATTATTCGATTGTAGCTAATTTCTTAACTCTTCTGTGTATAGGAGTGCCCTAGACCATGGCAGATTTTGGGCTGAAAGTTTTTGTAATTTTGGATACAAGCTCCTCTTATACCACCACAAAATGGGCAGGGATGCATGTCTTTACAGCAGCAACTTCAGGAGTGTCTTCCAGGCCTAGACCATCAGCCATGGCAACTCCAGGTGGGCAGAGATTCAAGACAAATCATTCAAGCACAGTGACTTCTTCCTAGGTTTTTGTTGCATTCTGAAAGTCCCCATTAGTATTTCTAATCTCCTCTACATGACTTGAAAATTGGGAGATAGAAGCATGACAAGTATACAAGACTTTGGATAATGCTTTGTCTTGACCAAATTGGCCAAATATTGCATGCTGTGTTCCTGCCTGTCACTGGTGCTGTGTATGGGGGCCACATTATTTGGGCCAGCATATCAACTGTTCTTACCTTGTACAGGCACAAGTAGAGAATGCAACACATGCCCAGAATAAAACTTCCCCAAGATCTTCCACTGACTCCAAGGCTATCAAAACTATCCTTCTTTAGGTGAGTACCTTTGTCTTCTTTTATATAATCACCTTCCTCTTTCAGTTGTTTCTTGTGTTCTTGAATAATTCTACCTGGTTCCTGACAAACACAACCATAGTCATCTCTTGGTGTTTCCCAGCTGTGAGTCACTTTCTGCTCATGTACCACAATTCCATAGCATCCAACCACTGTGTTCCATGGATGAGAAATATATAAGAACCTGATATGATTAAAAACATGAACTGAAGCTCTATATATGTTTTTTTTAATCCTTTATGCCTTGGAATGGTATGCACATTGTGGACAAAAAACACAAGAACATTGTTATGCATTTATAAACTTCTGTATTGTAATATGTGTATGTGCTTTTATGCATTTGTATTTAAGTAAGTGCATTAAAACACTCAGATTGTGTTTAACCTACGTCATGCAATGTATTTGTCAAGTTATTGGTGACATATTATGAACTACAAAGGCTAAATAAAAAATAAAATTGCAATATTTAGATTTCTGGAAAAAAAAGTTACTGTGACCATGATAAAGAGACTAACAAGACCAACTATGTTCATGTTTTCTTGGTATGTTTGGTGATTAGATTGTTAAATGAAACTTACTTCTCCTTGTTCTCATTCTATTCTTTTATCATTAGCTGTATTTTTGAGAGCAATGGGAAATTGTCATGTTTTATATAGCAATGGAATCAGATAGAAAAGTTATGATCTAATGTCTGTCTTTTACACTTCTTCAAATTCCATCTATTTATTTTTATTATGTTAATGCCTTTTAATAATTCCATATTCTATGTTTAAAACCTTATTCTGAAAGTCCAAATGTGTTCTGCACTCTCTGTACCACTTTCTATTAGTAATCAACACATTATTATGTTTCATTTCTAACACCTTGGGTTTAAACACTGAGTTGTATCTTAAAAATGGTTTTTATAAACAAGTCAGAGATTCTTTGTTCAATGAATTTCCCAAAGTAAACCACAGTCTGCATGCAGAATATACATGTAAGAATATTATATTCAATCACAAATGTGCTGCCTGATGCTTCTCATGTAACTAAACAATGAGTGGTGGCATATGACATTTCCCAGCATATACCAAATGTAACTGATTATATTTGAAGTTGTAGAATACATCTGTATGAATTCTGTTATACTAGATATTTAAAATTTGAAGTACTTTAAATTTTCCTGATTGTTCATATGTTGCTTATGGGATTTAACATTGACAGTTTCACTAAATTTATACATTGTTATGCTGATGTACAAATCCAGTTTTGTGCACATGAATTCAAGTTTTCCCTCAAGGGATATAGTGGGGTTGTTTGCAAACACCAGGGCCTATAAAGTAAGATGCACTTGAGGCAAGAAGCAAATCCAATTCAATACAACCCATTATCCATTGTTGACTCAAATTTCTAGAGTCTGTCACTGGTCAGTTTACTTTATGCATGTTTAAGCACAGTACAAATTTGGGGAAATGTTTTCATATGATAATTAATTCATTACCATGTGTACAAAAAAGGTTAAGACATGTTTAACATTGAAACATTTTACAAAGTACATATGATCTCTTCCATAAAGGTGGGTTCTATTAACTGAGAAACAATCCTAAGTATAAGGTCAAAAGGGAGGAATTGAACTAGGCATAAAAGTCTGTGGGAGTCAAGAGTGTCCTGGCACTAGAGATAACACCTAGGCTATTTCAAAGGGCATGTCATATCACCTACAAGGATAGATTCTATTGTCTGGGGTAAGCAAAATACTCTGAGGAATTCAGGTGTGGCCTGGCCCCACAGATAGCACAGGTCTCCATACTATTAATTACATCCAGTCACAACATTCTTGGTAGAAAACAAGTTACAGATCTCTTTCCTTGAAGAGTCAACCGTGCATGTTTAGCATTCCTGGATTCCCAAGAGCTTATCTATGAGCACAAGGACCTCATGCCCTATACAGTATAATAACATAGAATTTTGGCCCCCTGTTATAAAAGCAAACACTTCAGTAGTAGATCCTCTTGTTGAAATTGTACGTGGAATAAGGGGGCCTGGGAGGTGGCTCAGTGAATGAAGTACCTACTACCTAAACATAAGGATTAGTTATTAGAGCCTCAGCATCTATGAAAACCAAAGAGTGATGGTGGAGGTCTACAATCCTACTACTGGAGGCAAGAGACAAGATGATTCCTTGAAATCACTGGCTAGCCTGTGAACAACACAGACTGGTTATACATGCTGGAATTTTTGAAACACTTTGCCTCAGAGAAGAATATAGACGGTTAGAAGACCAGAAAGCTAACATCACATACCTGTTCAAAATAGGAACAACAACAACAAAAAAAAAAACGTACATTTTTTCTTGCATGTATAAAAGCAGACATACAGAACAGCATACAAAATATTAGAAATAAAGACTGTGTGGTCAGAATCAGCTGGGCTATGATTTCTCCTAGAGATTAAGTTGACTGTGATAACTATTTAGTATCCTGATCCTGGAGCTATGGAAACTTCTGGAAGCAAGTTTAAATTGTGAGTTATTGCTGCCTTTGTTCTGTTTGCACCCATTTACACATTAATGTACACTCATTCACTGAATTAATCTCATGACTTGAGGCTGGTTACTGTTATAGGAATAGCTTGTGATTATCTACAGAAATCATGCTCAGATATGAGAAATCTGTATGTACGTGTTGAAGGTCTATTATCCATCTGCTTCCTTTACTCTTAGAGGTGGTGAAAAAAAGATAGAGCACCAATATGTCACATGACCCCTCCCCACTACAGGACCTGCACAGCACTTTCCTCTTTTCTTTTTTAGCCCTCTCTTTTCCTATTCCATTTAGCATTGTTGGAAAATAAACATTTAAGATGCTATATCTTCTAAATAACTTGTATGTACAAAGTCACAGAAAATGACATTTTGTCAGCACACAGTGCACATAGCTTCACAGAACACAACAAGACCACAATTTCCAATGCAGGATGGTCCTTAATTGTAGAGGAGCAATGTCAACCTGCAACAGTAAAGGAAATCAAAACAAGAATTTTACAAAGGAGAATCTGAGAGAATGTAAGTGTCTGATTTCCAGGTCAACAAGATGAACATTTACAAACCTCTACTTTGTATTAAGAGTATGTTTAAGATAAGGAATATGTTATCCATTGAAAGGTCAAATGAATAATTAAATGCAAAGAAACCCTGCCTGAAAAGGAAAGTGACAAACTGAAGAGACAAAAAGTTTATTTTTTAAAAAAAGGAAAAAGGAAAGAAAAAGTCTGCAAGGAAAAAATATTAAGAAGAAACAGGAAGACAACACAAAAGACAACAAAACCAAAACCAAACTATCACCACTCATGATATTTTCAAAAAGCCTAAAAAACCCAAATAGCTTGCACAAGGAGTTAAAAGACTTCTTAATGGTAACTATGAAACACTGAACACAGAAATTGCAGACAAAACTAGTACATGCAAAGACTGCCCCTTTTCATTATGCATCAGTATCATACAGTTCTCATGGCTACATCACAGTGAGTTGAATCCAATCTCTATAGAGATTCCTGTGCCAGTCTTCTCTGAAATACAGAAAATTAGTCCAAAAACTCATAAGGCAGTTCTCTAAATGTGGTGGTATTGTATTCCTCAAAATATTGTGTACCCTAATAAATTTATCTGGGGTCAGAGAACAGATAGCAACTAGTTACAGAGGCTCGAAAATGGTGGCACTCACGCCTTTAATCCTAGCATTCCAGAGATAGAAATCCCTCTGGATCTCTGTGAGTTCAAGGCCACATTGGAAACAGCCAAGCATGGTCATACACGCCTTTAATGCCAGAAAGCCAGCCTTTAATCCCAGGGAGTGGTAGTGGAAAGCAGAAAAGTATATAAGGCGTGAGGACCAGAAACTCGAGGCATTTGGCTGGGTAAGCATTTAGCTGGTAAAGCATTTGGCTGGTTAAGCATTCAGGCTTTTGAGAAGCACAGTTCAGCTGAGAGCCATTTGGATATGAGGACACAGAAGTTTCCAGTCTGAGGAAACAAGACCACCTGAGGAATTGGCCAGGTGAAGAAGCTGTGACCTGTTCTGTCTCTCTGACCATCCAGCATTTCACCCCAATAACTGGCCCCGACTTTGATCTTATTAATAAGACCATTTAAGATTCCTGCTACATCTAAACGTCCAAACATTCAATCAATCTTGAGCAGAAAAGGCAGTAGCAAAGTTACCATATTACTTAAAATCAAACATACCATTTTAGACCCATAAGAAAATTAGCCATTAAAAAATATTCCTTGAAGGTGCAATAAGAAGAGATAAATAAATAAATGTGGCATGGTAGAAGTTCACAAAGCAAAGGCCCAATTGTGTACACCTATGGGATTCTTATAAGGAATCTAACCAATGCTTCTTCAGAAAAGAAAATCTTTAAAAGAGAAGATGCTATAAAAGTCAGTGTTCACCTGCACTGTTCTTAACTTGGTGCTTACCAATTACCTTCTGAACAACTCAATTTAAGATGATGAAACACCTTAACATAAAACAATAAATTAAAATTACTATAGAAACAGATTCATTTCAGTATTAATGTGAAGGCAATGACTTCCTGAGTAGTATGCAAATACCTCAGAAAGTAGAGACAGAAAGAGAAAACTCTTTTGTTTCACAAAGAAAACAGTCAGTAGCATAAAGAGGAACCACAGCCCAAAAGAAAACTTTTCCGCACTAATCATACCCCAGTGTTGGGGAATATTATTTTAAGTTGTGTTACTTTTGTTTAGGTTGCCTTTGTTTAACAGTGAAGCTGTGATTCTTTGTCTGTTTAAATCACCCAATGGTCTAATATAGAACTGAATGGCCAATAGCAAGGAAGGAGAAAGGATAGATGGGGCTTGCAGACAGTAAGAATGTATAGAGGGAGAAATTTGGGAGGAAAGAAAGGGCCCAACCATACAACTAAACAGCAAGCCATGGAGTAAGAAACAAAGAAAGGTAAATAGGGAGAGAAATGAAAAAGCCTAGAGGCAAAAGATAGACATGATAATTTAAAGTTAAGAAAAGTTGGCAAGAAATATGCCAAGCTAAGGTCAGGCATTTATAAGTTGAATTAGCCTCTGTGTGTGATTTATTTGGAAGCTGGGTTGTGGGCCCCCCAAAAGAAGAAAAACAACCAACAACACACCAGTGTATTAAAACCAAGAATATGTAGTGAACTGGGTAAAGAAAAACAGTGGAATTGAAAGACTCAGTGAATCATGTAAGAAAACACAGTGCACAACAGGCAGACTTGACAGTGTAGGAGTGTAAAGGATGGAGGGAAAGGCCGTGGAATACCACATTCAAACACCAATAGTGGAAAGTAAGATTAATAAAGCACACAAGGTCTCTGGGATATGATCAAGAGAACAACCCTAAGTTAAACGTTATCAGAGAGACTGTGTTTAATGATGGGATAGGAATTGTCCAAATGTAAAGGAAGAAATGGACATTCAAGCAGAAGTAGCATTTAGAGTTCAAACAGTTATGGGCAGAGAAGAAACCCTTTCCCTCATATTGTAGTCAGATGTTGGGAAATACATAACTAATAGAACAAATAACAAGATATAAAGGGAAATGATATCACTCTGAAAGTTTAAACACAACAGAGGGATATCAGGCCTCTCATTAGCATCTACTTATCAGCATGGCATGAAAAAATATAGTTTAATACTTAAGGAGGCCACTGATTTAACCCAAGCACTGGTAAGGCAGAGAGAGGTTGACCTATATAAACTGAAGGACAGCCTGTTCTATGAGAAAAGTTGAGGGCTACTGGGGCTGCATAGAAAGGTCTTGTATCAAGATAAATGAGTTAATAAATAAAAAAAGATAAGGGGACAACTTTGAACCCAGATTACTGTACTAAGAGAAACCATTTGTAAAACAGAAGGAAAAGTAAGAATGAAGATTATAAAATTTGCCATGAAAACAGGCTTTTAGCAGATCCCAATAAAATCTAGTGAATAATTAGGAAACAGCTTAAAATTTCTATTATAAAAAAGTGGAAAATACAGAAGTAGACAAATTCCTAGAAATATATGATTTGACACAATTACTCCAAAAGGTATAAGCAATTATAGAAGACTAAAGAAGCATCATGAAAATGGTCTTATAGAAAAAGTCCAAGACTAGATATATCCTCTGCTGACTTCTGCCAACTCTTTCAAGAGCTAACACCAATGTTTTAAAGAGTGTCTTAAAAAAAACATAAAGAGGAAAACAGCAAAACTTACTCATGAATCAATCATCATCATGATCATGTGTTCAATTCTGGTGACCCTCATATGGGATGAACAGAACAGTTGTCCTGTAACCTCCAAATACTTAAAAGAAAGCATATCCCCTAAACAAAGAAATAAAGGTAATAAGAATATTAACAGAAAAAAGAGAGCATAAAACCCTTGTCAAGAAAATATTTGAGAGCATATTAATGTGTAAAACATGAAAAGAAATGAAAAATGGAATATGCTAACAGAAATTGAGGTTATTTAATAGATTAATGAACAGCACAGAGAGATCTTGTTAGATGAAAAACAAGACTAAAAGGAAAAAAATAAAAACAAAATTGAAACACAATGTTTGTTTTCCTCTGTATTAGTTAAGTGCAAGGCAAAAATTTTTTGAGATTTCCCATGCCCCAGTCACATGGCTGTCATCAGGAAGAAAAATGTCCCTGTTTCTGAAAATTTTTTCTCATTCTATCTCAAAGTAAATATTGTCCTTGAGAGTTTTTTTTTTACAATACCATTCAGTTCTACATATCAGCCACTGATTCCCTTGTTCTCCCCCCTCCCGCACCCCTCCCCTTTCCTCCAGCCCACCCCCCCATTCCCACCTCCTCCAGGGCAAAGCCTCCCCTGAGAACTGAGATCAACCTGGTAGACTCAGTCCAGGCAGGGCCAGTCCCCTCCTCCCAGACCAAGCCAAGCGACCCTGCATAAGCCCCAGGTTTCAAACAGCCAACTCATGCAATGAGCACAGAACCCGGTCCCACTGCCTGGATGCCTCCCAAACAGATCCAGCCAATCAACTGTCTCACCCATTCAGAGGGCCTGATCCAGTTGGGGGCTCCTCAGCCATTGGTTCATAGTTCATGTGTTTCCATTCATTTGGCTATTTGTCCCTGTGCTTTATCCAACCTTGGTCTCAACAATTCTCGCTCATATAGACCCTCCTCTTTGATGTGGTCTCCATCTGTAATTGGGAACAGATTTGGGCAGCAGCAGTGTATCTGACAGCTACAGACATGGTAGAGTTGGCCTGTCACAGCATCTGCTCTTGAGGCTGGCATTTGCCAGGAGCTTTGAGAACTTTCAGTATTTC
Organism: Peromyscus aztecus; assembly: GCA_902168405.1. Taxonomy (NCBI): domain Eukaryota; kingdom Metazoa; phylum Chordata; class Mammalia; order Rodentia; family Cricetidae; genus Peromyscus; species Peromyscus aztecus. The sequence goes on along the minus strand of CABHPQ010121063.1, from coordinate 12,445 downwards.
TTCTCTACTTATTCTTGTGTTTTTTTTCCTATAACCAATAACAATATAAATAAACCACCATTTACTACAAAATAGGACTATTCTTTCACCATGAGACAGACACAGGCAGGTACACAGTGTCAGAGTGTGACTGAACAGAGGGAAAAAATAACAGTCAGTATGGATATAGTGCTACTGTCATGATCTATGAAAATCTTCCTCACTCATTTGTCTCATATCATTTCTCTTTACTAACTTAAGTGATTGAGTCTCTTAAGCATAACAAGTAGGAAATAACTAAATCTGTTTCCTTGGTGGAAAAAAGACTGCAATTGAACTTCCATAGCTCACTGCCAGTCCTTCACATATCATAACTCAGTATTTCTTTCTCACTCCCTGTGTGATCTTGTCTTCCTCCCATGATGAAGAATTATCAGATCATTATTTTCAGTGTTCCCATTAAGAGATGGGATCAATAAGTTTGTAATCATTCTTGATCACTACTACTTGTGGCAAACATCTGTAGCAAGATTTTTTGCTGCTGAAGTCTGTATGTTCATTGCTATATAAAAAAGATGATTAGAGTTTGGAGGAGAGGCGAGTTTGCAGAATCACAGTTGCCTAACTGAGGCATTCTAAATCAACAGAATCCGTTCCTAAGTCAACAGCAAGGAGAAAACAATCCTGGTAGAAAGTTTAGTGAGTTTCATTTGTTTTTTTGTTTTTTTTTTTTTTTTTTTTTGTTTTTTTTTTTGAGACAGGGTTTCTTTGTTTAATAGCCCTCGCTGTCCTGGAACTAGCTCTGTAGACCAGGCTGGCCTCAAACTCACAGAGATCCACCTGCCTCTGCATCCCAAGTGCTGGGTAGAGGCATGCACCACCACCACCTGGCTAGTGAGCTAATAAGTTTTTTTAAACAGTTATGTGCTAATGAAAGCTTATGGATGAAAGCTGATGTCAAAAGCTGGCAAGGGATCACATGAGAAAAATAAGACTTGAGATTGAAGTTGCTTAATAACAGCAACATAGACTAAGCAAGACATTACTGACAAAATGGTTCAGGCAGCAAAGAATATGAGTTCCTTTACCTGTCCTATATCCCTATTCTCCTGACTGAATGAAATCTTCAACCACAGTTGTAGCTGTGCTATAATCCAAGTGGTGATTAAACCCTATTTACAGGGAATGAGTGTTGTTTAACAATTAGTCTGTTGTTGACTCACCACTTCCAGAATCCTAGAGAGTATTTTGAGGGATTTCATCACTGTACCTGTATTCTGTCAATGTCTCTATTTAAGTGTTTGATAAATATACAGGAAGCATCTAGATCTGTGTACCAGTGTGAGTTTTTAGAAAGTGCCTCAGAGAGATTACTATACCTGTGCAGAGGAGGCAGGTGAATGAGATACTAATGTTAGATCATGAGCCCGTCTCCCTCTGTGATTCTGGTGAGGACCATTAACAACACAGCTAACACAGACACTAAGAGTTTGTAGTAGTGATTGTCAAGGGAGCCACATCCTGTTTTCACTGATTTAAAATGTTCTCTGTTGACAGAGAAGACTATGTGAATGAGTGAAGGCACAAGAGGACTCTACCTTCTGTTCTGATTTGCTTGTAACTTAATACTGATCTCAGCACTAAGGTCTGGCAAGTACATGAATGAAATGAGATCTGAAAAAGTGTATCAAATATTAAATGCATGGCTTCATGTCATAACGTGTCAGATTTTGCACACAGCCTGGGTTATAAAAATCAGTCTTCAGTTTTGCTTCAATGTTAATAACATGATTTGCTCAGCTCTGTATTGGTACTTAACTATAAGTTCATTTTATGAAATGTTTTTTTCCATCAATCATACCTTACAAGTATATGGTTTCTACTTACCTGAGAGAACTGTTTGGCATCTGATCAATGAATAACTCACATGGTATCTTTAGGTGTGTGGTTCATTACACAGATACATCATTATGCGAGTGCCTGACATAATGGGTTTTTCAAGGTTTGTGCTCCTTCATCAAAATACCTCCATGCTCACTGTTACTTAATTTTGACCTATACTATTCTCAAACAAATCCATACTCACAAGAGAAGAAATAAAATTGTAGCTGTGAGGAATACAATACGGAAATATAATACCAGAAGTAAATATGCCACTGTTGTGTTTGGAAAACCAATAAATCACTATCCTTTATGGAACCTCTGGAATGGCTGTATACTAAATCCATCACCACCCAATCAGTCCCATCCTCCAACTACCCTCAAACAAGATGTATATGAAATATACTAAATTATATTGGTGTAACTCAGTTTCTTGCATCTTCTATGTTAACATGTTAAGTGTATCTGCTCACAGACTTGGAAGAGTGAACATGTTTTATGCTGTTCTTCTTACATTGCTGAGATCACTATACTGCAAATCTATTCTTAAGTCTCAGCTTTAACCTTAATTCTGTTGGGACTAAGTTGGATGGCTAATGTTGGAATTTAGGTAACCTCATGCAAAAAAACCCATGACTATCTCCTCATGCAGCATCCTGAAGCTCAGGTCCTGGAAGGAACTGACCAAATGCTACATACAATTTAAGCTGAACCACTGCAACGTGTTTGTGTGTTTCAGTAAATGGATGCATATTTGATGAGTATGAAACAAGTGATGTCTGCATTAAGACATCCATAAAATTTCTATATCTTTGTCATTCTACCTTGTATTAATTTATTTCCAGAGGCATACATATACTTTTAGAAACATAATCAGAATTTAAAATGAACGCATAAATTCACAAAATAATTTATAATGTAAGTATAATGTCCTATTTACAATCAACTTTCCAGTTACCAATATGTATCTCTGGGGGTTTCATGGGCAAATCAGGCTTGTTATTGTTAATGAACTTTCTGACCTAAATCCCCGACCCCTGTATGTAGTACCTACATTAGAAAGGAATACTGCAGTGCCAGAGCTGCTTTTCCTTGCTTAGAGTCAAGATCTCATGCCAGGTTGATCTTGTTATTGCTGCCTGTATTCTGATTTCATAATACTGGACCTCTCAACATCTGAACAAGCACCAGGGAGGGGGACCTTTTGTCCAGTCTTTCTCTACATAACTATAGATGAACTCTGGGAAATGGATACCTTTGTCATCATTTGTTCATCTGCTGGTGAGACCAGCCACCTCTGCTGTATATCTGTTTCCTCTGAGTTGAAACAGTGACTCAGGGTGACATAGGGGGTCCACTGTACTCATGAGAAAAACAAATTCCCATGTCTAGGAAGGCTGAAGCAAGTTTCTTTCACAAGGGCCCCTCTCCAGTGATAGAGAAGCAGAACAGCATTAGGGGAGGATAGCCTCGGGTGTCCAGCTGCCTCGATGAGGTACAGTGTGGCTGACTACACATCCTGTAGAGAACTACATGATTGAAGTTTTCACGAGGTCTTACCCATGATATCAAGAAAATTTTCCTGTTTTTAACTAATGTCACCAGTGAAAAATTGCTCAGAAAAGCTCTTGGCTCCACAGCCCTGTGAACCTCTTACTACTGCAGGAGAAAATTGCAGGAGTGGAGGGGAAGTCACAGATCCAAGACCCATGTCCCAGGCACTGGATTCCTCCCTGCCGCTCACCCGCTGGTCACAGAGATCATGGGACTGAGAACAGCGGGTTGTCAAAAGGGATATCCCAGCTATTGTCTCCAGGTGTACTCCTCTAGTCAGAGTCCAGAAGTCAAAGACAATCAAGAGAGCACAGGTAAACGACCTCAGCAGAAACCCAAGTGAGTTTGTAAATGACATAAAGACAAGACCTCATCAATCAGAATAAATCCAGAGAAACGTGACCCACCAACAGATAACAGAGTTTGTAGACTCATAAAACAATAGATCACCTACACAGAGAGGATTCCCCACTTACACGGCTGTGATTTAATCCAATTGGTAATGACACCTAGTTTTCAAAGTCCTGAGAGTTGTTCTAAAACCCTTCTTGTGCTCATCCCTCAGCAGGTATCTTCCTCTGAATTGTCACCTTCCCAGCAGCTGGTCCTGCATTGTCCACATGCACACAGTAAAGAAGGAGAAGAACCTAAAGGATCCAGTCATCCTGGACAGAAACTGGATTTAGTGCTTGGAGGCTGATTTGTCTTTAACTCAGTACACTAGGAAATAGGAATTTTATGCTTCAATCTCTTAAATTCAACTAAGGCACCTAAAGATTAACATTCGCATTAGGATTATGTACTCCCAACAACTCCAGTCATATGCATATCCTCTTCTATTTTGTTTAAAGAACTGCTTCCCTTTTATCACAAGAATGAGCATCTAACATACCAACTCAATAAGAGGACACTGCAAGTTCAGTGGTGCACTGCAGTCTCCATTCATACTGCACAGTAAGGCTGTGTATGAATATTAACATCAGTTTGATATATAGAAATCAATTACATAAACTCTATAGTAATAAGACCCTTGACTCCAACACAGAGCAGCTTGTATACATGGCCATGACAGTAGTCTTATTTATCAGTCTTGCATATTCCTAAGAATATTATATGCTCAGCTCATGTGACCAACCTTGGCCCTCTGTATATATGTGATAGTAGTATAGCTTTGTCTATTTGTGGGACTCATGGAAATGGAAGTATGGGCTGTCCCTGGCCCTTTGATTAGGTCTTGAAACCTATTCTTCAATCTAGATTGCCTTTCCCAGCCTGAATACAGGGGAAGATGCGTGGATATATGGCAACTTCATATGCAATGCTTTGCCAATGACTATGGGAGGCCTGACATTTTCTGAGTGAATATGGAGGAGAGGTGGATTGAGAAGGGTAAAGGGGAAGAGGAAAAAAATGGGAGGAGAGAAGGGAAGGAAGACTGCCATCAGGATATAAAATCAATACATTTAATGAATAAATTCTTAGAGAAAAAAGTAATATACTCAGTTATAGCTCTTTAATGTGTCATCTAATCGTTGGCAATACTCAGCATACGTCACAAGTTTTATCTTTGGTTATTTTTTCTTTACACATTTTAATCCATTATATTTGATTTAAGCTGTTGGAAATTATATTTTGTGTGCTTTTAACATCATTATGAATAAATGATTATATACCAATCTGGGATTTGGAGCATTTTTTAATGATATATACCTGTCATGACACAGGTTCCAGCTCTATTTTTCTCCATGTATAGAGATGTCTTAATTTTGCCTAATAATAGATTATAAACTTGGAAACTTTTACTGCAAAAATTATACAGTGGTGGATTAAAATAGCACAATCATATAAGAACAAATCTAACTGCATTGCTCTTTATTTTTACAACTAAACTACATTTTATTTTAGATACTGAGATGTCTTGTTTTTCCACATCAGTGTTTAGTCAGTTTCAAATCCCAACCTGATCACTAATCAAGTATGAATACACAAGTATTTAATTGAGCAAATTTTTTCTCACTTTTATTTATCAGTGTAATGTCCTCCAGAGCAGTGATTTTTAATGCATTGAGATCCATGGAAGAAATGAGTGCTACCTTCATAGTAGGTACCTGTAAACTATTAAGTGTCTAAAGGTATAAAGCCACTCTTTGAAATAAAACTTTGTTATAAAACTACACATGTTGAAGAAGCACACGGAGAGACTAACTATGAATTGGAAGATTGGACAGTGCATGCAGCCTGTGCTTAACATTTTAATGTACAGCTTCAGGCTTAGCAAGCAAGATCTGAGAGCCTGGTAGCTGTTGAGGAGGCCATGGGAGTGATATTCTTGGCACAGACTGTGGTTGGGATCCTGGGAAATTCTTATCTCCTCTACCATTATGTGTTTCTTCACCTCACTGTGTGCAAGTTAAGGTCCAAAGACTGAATCTGGTAGTGCTTGGTTGCAGTCAACTTCTTAACTCCCCTATGTAGAAGACTGCCACAGACAATGGCTGCTTTGGACTGGAAAGTCTTCCTTGGTGATTTTGGTTGCAAAATCTTCTTCTGTCTTCTCAGAATATGGAGGGGCATGTCCTTCAGCAACACCAGCTTCCTGAGTGTCTTGCAGGCCTAACGGCTCTAGATGAAAAAAGATTAAAGTGAAATCAACAAGTTACATTGCTTATTGTGGGTGCCTGAGCTTGATCCTGTCCCCTATTGTAAACAACCATTTTCCTATGAACATGACTGCATGACAGTGCCATAGAACATGACAAATCTAAGAGGGTTTGAGTAATGATCTTCTCTTTGTCATTAGGAGGCCATTAACAACCTCTGCAGTATTACTCTCAAGTACTGATGTCTTGTTCATGAAACTCATGCTGTGGTCCAGTGACTGCATTGTTTGCATCCTCTATAGAAACAAGAAGAGAACAAAGCACATTCATAGGAGCCATTACTCCTTCAGATCTTCAACTGAGTCCAGAGCCAGCAAGACCATTCTGCTCTTGGTGAGTACCTTTGTCTGCTTTTAGACTTTCTTGCCTCTTACAGGCAAGTTTATCTCTTCAATATAATCCAAGTTGGCTCATAGTCATCATGACTGCATTATCCTCTGACTGCTTTCCAGCTAAGAGTCCCTGTCTTCCAATGAGCCATGACTCCCATTGAAAACCCACTCTCCTTTGCTTGTGCAAGGAATAGAAGACATTAATCATATGGGAAGCTAGTAAGTTGTGTGTTTTTTTATTAATGTACAATAGTGTCTTCAATCACCTGTATATGGGCAGTATAGTAAAGAAACTGTCACATAAAAAATGTGGATGTGATGTGCCACGAACACAAATATATAATTTATGTGCTACTTTATATGTATATTTGAATATCTCACATGATTTTTGACCATGAAGGACTATTAAGTTTTTTCATAAAATTTAAGAACTCCAACAAAACAATGACACTCTTCTATGTAGTGAAAATTATTTTGCATGATAGTTACCTTGCCATTCTATTTGATATATCAGTGAATAATCAGTGAATAAGAATGCATTTACCGCTGGGCGGTGGTGGCGCACGCCTTTAATCCCAGCACTCGGGAGGCAGAGGCAGGTGGATCTCTGTGAGTTCGAGGCCAGCCTGGTCTCCAAAGTGAGTTCCAGGAAAGGCGCAAAGCTACACAGAGAAACCCTGTTTCGAAAAACCAAAAAAAAAAAAAAGAATGCATTTACCTAATTAATCTTAGATACTTCTCTTGCAAAGAAATTAATTGAATGGCCTCACATGTTTTTTTTTAATTTATGTTATTCTTATAAACAAATAATATTTACAATTTTCCTGGTCTTTGTCTCTGAAAGAATAACCACTCATTTTAATACAATAATGGGAATACTTCAGAAGAACTTACCGGGAACTACTTACCTCTGTAAACCATGTGTTATTTACTTCTTATTACTGTGTTCATTGCTTATGTAAAACTGATTTCCATTATTCAATTTTTCAGCTTTTTTATATTGGTGTAGACTTGCTACATCTTAGTATTAACCTTCAAAATTTCGTAGTAATTTTGAAAAGTAGAAACATATGTGGTCCTTGAGCTGAAAGGAGAAGTGGATATGTCCCTTCACCTCTAACTCCATAGCTGTCTGTAACTCCTAATCACTTACAAATGAAAATTCAGATTTTTCCAAAGGAGTATTACTGGGAAAACCTTTTTCTTTTAATAGTAGACTGTATTCCCAGTACTAGATGGTCCAAAGAAAACATCTCAAAGGCACTTTTGAAATTTCCTTTTCCTTAAAGGAGAGAGAAAGCCTGAAACTGACCTACTCTGGTGATAGGATGGCCAAACACCCTAATTGTCATGCTAGAAACCCCATCCAATGACTGAGGGATCCAGATGCTGAGATCCATGGCCAGGCCCCAGGTGGAGCTCTGGGAGTCCAATTGGTGAGAAAGAGGAGGGTTTGTAAGAGTGAGAATTGTTGAGACCAAGATTGGAAAAAGCACAGGGACAAATAGCCAAATGAATGGAAACACATGAACTATGAACCAATAGCTGAGGAGCCCCCAACTGGATTAGGCCCTCTGGATAAGTGAGACAGTTGATTAACTTGATCTGTTTTGGAGGCATCCAGGCAGTGGGACTGGGTCCTGTACTCAGTGCATGAGTTGGCTGTTTAAAACCTGGGGCTTATACAGGGACACTTGGCTCAGCCTGGGAGGAGGGGACTGGAACTGCCTGGACTGAATCTACCAGATTGAACTCAATCCTCAGGGGAGTCTTTGCCCTGGATGAGATTTGCCCTGGTGGGCTGGTTGGAAGCCCGGAGGGGGGGGGGACAAGGGAATCTGTAGCTGATATGTAAAATTAAATTAAATTGTAAAATAAAAAAATAAAGTAAAAAAAAGAAAGTTCATTTTCTCATTGTGTTGTGTCAGACCTTTTTATTATTTTAAATTTATCGTTCTGCTTCTTAATTTTTATTTTATCTTTTGATTCTCTCTCTTTCTTTCTGAATCTATAGTGAAGTTTCTAGATTTCTGGTATTTTGGAGTCCTGAGTGTGTGAAAAAGTGAGTTTCTGTGAGTATATGTTTTTTTTTTTCCTAATCTTGGGATATTTTCCATATGTTTGCTGTTTTTGTCCTTTTCCTGTTTTTGCTCTTATTTTATTTTATCACTATCCCTCAGAAGCTTATTTCTTTTTCTAATAATACAGAAGGGGTGGATCCAGATGGGAGGGGGAAATGAAGAGAAAAAGGTGAAGTAGAGGGAGGAAAAAGTCAAATCAGAACATTTCATATAAATATAACCTACTTTCACTCCATTCAGGAATGCAGGTAGCTAACTGCAGATCTTCACCTCTGCCTCTTTTACTCCATACCAACCCCTGCTGTCATCCCCAGATCTGTAACAGATCACCTACTGTGTACTCCCTTCCTCAATGTATGAATCTCCTGTCAATCATGCAGATCCTTTCTTACAACCTTCCTCACCACATACCCTGTCATCTGATCCCACAATGTCAGCAGGACTCTCCTCAGTCCCAACCTATTCCCTGGCAACTAAGAAGATCCTAGTGGAATATCCTCCTGCCTTTGGACTCATTCAGACAGCCTCCTAGCTCATTTATATTTCTAAGTGTCATCTTCTATAGTGGTATTCTATTTGTACTGAAATGTGATTTTATTTGTATGTTAATAAATAAAGTTGCCTAGAGGTCAGAGTTTAGCAAGCCATAGCGAGACCTGGGCGTGGTGGTGCACGCCTTTAATCCCAGTACTCAGCAAGCAGAACTAGGTAGATCTCTGTGTGTTCAAGGATACAGTCAGCATTGGAGACACACACCCTTTGATCTCAATACCAACCATAGAAGACCTGGAGGTCTGCACAGACAAGCCCTGACGAGGCAGTCACGTAGTTACAGGCCCTGACGAGGCAGTCACGTAGTTGGGTTTACAACCAATGAGAAGGAAGAACCAGAACTCTTTATAAGTCAAACGCACAGGAAGTAGTTCCCTTTTCGGAGAGGTTTCTTGGCGAAAGAAGCTAGCCAGCAGCATGCGGGTAAGCTCCTAACTCTGACCTCTTGGGCTGTTATCTTTACCTTGGCTCTGTGTTTCTTATTTAATAAGACGGTTGGTTACATCTACATTTGGCGCCCAACGTGACAAGACTCCATAAGAAACCGCTTGACTTGCGGCGGGTCCGCGGCTGGTCCGGTTTCCCGCCTCGGCGGAGGTCGGCTCCGGACGGCCTGGTCTCTAGCTGGGGCCAAGGTCGGTTTGGCCTCAGGCCCCAAGCGGTTAGCTTAAAAGCCGGTGCTACACAACTCAGGCCTGCCATGCCAACAGGGCCCCTGCCTGTAAAGCCAACGCACGTGGTCGGAGTTTAAGGAAGCCGCAGCCCAGGCTTGACTCCACTCAAGCCGCAACACGCGGTGTGGCTGGATTTAAGCTTTTAGTGGCTACGCTTTCTTGCTTGCTCTCTTGCTTTCTTTCTCTCTCTCTCTCTCTCTCTCTCTCTCTCTCTCTCTCTCTCTTTCTCTCTCTCTCTTCCTCTCTCTTGTTCTTGATTCACCTCGGACACTAGGTGGCTGTTTTGAAATTTGCTCGGATTTCTACTGTTCTGCGCAGATTTGGTAAGTCAATTAACATATCAAATATTTTAAAGGAAACTATTTAAAAGAGAAAATTTTTCCACATTAAAAAAAAATGGGTTTTCTGTGTGCATTGGAAGAAAATTTGTTTGCAATTTTAGGCAGTGTGACAATGGAACAACTGTATGGGATGATTACTATTGATAGGATTATGCAGTTTGTTACTATGTTTATACTCATTTTACTATTTAAAAAGATAGTCAATTTAAGTGCCAGGATGATAGTTTTAGAAAAACTTGTTAAACCTGAAAAAACTCAGACAGAAGAAATTAAGAGTGAAGTTGTGGATCATAAGGTTACAGAGAGAAAGCCTGTTTTCACACAGTCACCCTTAATTTATCCGGTAACCGTACAGCAGTCGCCTGATCAAATGACTACCCAAAATAATTGGGCTCCAATTGACATGTTGGATTTACGAAGGTTTAAGGAGGCAATAGTATCTTATGGCATGCATTCCCCATATGTAAAGCAAATGTTAAACTCTTGGTCAACATATAATAGGATTACACCACAGGACTGGTGGCAGCTGGCACAGGCTGTTTTGGAGTCAAGTCAGAAATTTCAGTGGCACCTTACTTCAAGGAGGAAGCTAAAAACATAGAAAAACAATGGAGGGATAAAGGAATACAAATCTGCCAGGATCAACTTATTGGAGAAGGCCAATATGCTTCAGTACACACACAATGTCTATATGATGTCCTAACCTTAATTCTATGTCGAATGGCAGCCTTGAATGCATGGGACAGAGTTGAGGAACCAGGAAAAAAAGCTGAGTCATTTACAAAGGTTACACAAGGCCCAAAAGAATCTTTCACAGATTTTAACAAAGACTGGCTTCAGCAGTGAAGAGAATGGTCCCCGATTCAGACGCTAGTCGGATAATAATTGAATCTTTGGCCTTTGAGAATGCGAATACAGCATGCAAAAGAATAATCAGGCCGTTAAAGGCAAGATCTGCACCCTTGGAAGATTGGATTAGAGACACAGTTAATGTGGAGGCTCCTGATCATGATGATATGTGGGTAGGAGTAGCAATTTCAAGGGGTTTGAGGAATGTTAGATGTTTTGGATGTGGTAAGCAAGGACATTTGAAAAGGGACTGTAAACAGGTCATTCCTAGGAACAATGTTTCTTCAAGGAACAATGGTAACAGAATGCCCCTTCCTTCTGGAGTATGCAGAAGGTGTGGTAAGGGAAAACACTGGATCAATGAATGTAGATCAACAAGGGACAGACAAGGTAATCCTTTGCCTCAGTCTTCGGGAAACTCCCAGAGGGGCCTCTTGGAGGCCCCAACAGCAAATCCAGTTCAAGCCTTTACTGCAGTCACAGAGGAAATCCCTGCTCTGAGCGATTAAATAACCAAATGCCTATCGGATAAATCATGCTGGTCAGGATGATGAAACAGAGAGAATAGAAAATTCAGGAAAAAGCATAAAGAAAATTTTTTGGCAAACTTCTATTAATGAACAAAGACCAAAATTAACGATAAAAATTAATGGTGTTTTGTTGTCTGGTCTGGTAGACACAGGTGCGGATGTTACTATAATTGCACCAGAATTTTGGCATCCAACTTGGCCTCTTCAGGAGGTAAATATTCAACTGTTAGGAATTGGGACATTATCTCAAGTAAAACAGAGTGCAAGATGGCTGGAATGTATAGGTCCAGAAGGACAGAGAGGTAAATTAAAGCCATATGTGGCTAACATAGCTACGAACCTGTGGGGTCGAGACTTGTTACAACAATGGAATACTCAGATTAATATCCCTCCAGTCTCAGAAACAAATAATAAACTAGCACATGTTGCTGAGAGAAATATTAGAAGGCATTATTCAGAGTGGTCACCAGCCATCCATGTTATACAAGAACAGGGCACAACAACTGATGATCTCCCAAAGACACCAACAGCTCTACCTTTAAAATGGTTAACAGACAAGCCTGTATGGGTTCAGCAATGGCCTTTAACAACAGAGAAACTCCAGGCTTTAGAAGAGCTGGTAGAAGAACAGTTAAATGCTCAGCATATTGAAGAATCAACTAGCCCTTGGAATTCTCCTGTATTTGTTGTTAAAAAGAAATCTGGTAAATGGAGAATGGTAACAGATCTTAGAACAATTAACAAAGTAATTCAGCCAATGGGCTCTCTACAATCTGGAATTCCTTTGCCTACTCTGTTACCAAAAGGATGGCCTCTCATAGTTATTGATTTAAAAGACTGTTTCTTTTCAATACCCTTACAAGAAAAAGACAGAGAAAGATTTGCTTTCACAGTGCCTACTTATAATAATTCTCAACCGGTTAAAAGATTTCAATGGAGGGTCCTACCACAGGGAATGTTGAATAGCCCAACACTGTGCCAATATTTTGTACAACAGCCATTAGAAGTGATA